>CAEFZY010010609.1:0-77265 GCA_903066815.1 Brachyrhaphis roseni
GCAGCACTTATGCGTAGTAGCTCCTCTACTTCTGCTGAAATGTGCTTAGTCTGCCGTTTCTTTTTCTTCTTCCCTCTCTTTTTTCTTCTTCTCGTTCCGACACAGGGGAAATGTGGGTCTAGTGCCCCCTACAGGACATTCTAAGAACTAACAAAACAACCACATTAAACATGCAGACAGATCATCATAGTTTATGGGGGTTACACCAACATGACCTCTTTAGTCACAGTGACATCCATGAAGACGAAAGGCAAATAATTCAAATTTGGCTTTTTAAGTTTGTGGAATTGCGGCCTCTCGTTTACTGACTGATGAAACACAGTAGACCAATATTAATAACTGTATTTGTCCGTAAAGTTGCTTTTACATGTTTGACCAAACTTGTGAAGTTGTTGGTGTATTTCAGTGTGCTGTACTTGTGCAGAGTTATCAAATACATTTAGTACATTTATATCAGTGTTTTTTAAGTCTATTCAGAACTTTTTTCCTGTAACGGATCTGTATGGGCCGATAACATCTGCATTGGTATTGGAAGTGAAAAAAGTGGATCGGTGCATCTCTAATCCCAATGACTCTTTTTGAACTAAAGCTAACTGTAAGTTCTTTAAAAATAGGCATAATAAATCTGAACTTACCAAACACAGCAAAAAGTAGAAAACGACATATGCTTCACCTCTACCTCTTCTGTAATTCATCTCCCTCTTTCTGTCTCCTTAACTGTTCTTTATACTCTTCCCCCTGCTCAAGCTGCTCCTCATCACCATGTTTATCTTCCACTTTTCAGACATTTTTTTGTTTTTGTTTGCCCTCATCTTCTTTTCCTGCCTCTGCCTGCTCGCATTTTGCCCTTTTGTCTCTTTTATCCATTATATTCTTTTTATCATTTATGTTTTGTACTATTTCACTTCTAAGTACTCATAACAAGAACCGTTTTTTGCTTTTTCACCCTCTTGCTCTGCCTTTAGATGAAGCCTATTAAAATATCTGTTTCTTTGAACCAATTTCCAGCTTCCACCTGTCAGCACTTCATTTCAGCTTTCACCTTACACCTAATTGTTTCTTCTTTATTGTGCTTTTTGGCTTTGCCTTAATGCTATAAAACCTTTCTTTGTCTTTCTCCCTTCTCCACTGCTTTTAGTGTTTCTCTAAAAGCCTTTCATCTACCACTATAACCATTGAAGTTTGGCTTTATGTTTATCTTATACTCTTCAATAATCCAGTTACTTATCCTCCACATCTCCTGTGTATTTCTGTTCTTGCTTGTCGGTACTGATATATACCAGTGGAGTGACTGAGCTGTTGTGATCTTTGTTCAATCAGCAATACCACTGACATTAAAGAAAATAGAAAAACAACCACAAAAAAAACAGAAAAAAATCAATATTAGATTTTACAGCATTCCACTGTGATTCACTGGCCTTGCTAAAAATCAACGAACATTCAGACTGAGGCTACAGAAACGTATTTATTGTCAGGCTGTCAACAAAGTCTCTGTCTGAAAATACTCTCATCAAAAGTTGATGAAGCAATTATTTTTAGCCACTACTTTCAGGTGTGGCTAAAAGTAGGTGTGTTACTTTATACAAATACACCAAGCACAACACAGAAAATGGCCGCCAAACAACCAGATGATATTTGTTACAGCTACAGAAAAGAAGATGATGACACTTCCCGTCCAACGCCTCATAATAAAGTGACAAAAATAAAAAAATAAAGGTGCAGTAGTTCAGCAGAAGAACTGAATGTGTGTGTGGTAAAGAAACTGGAGAAGTTTGATCCAAGACCTCTCTATCTCAATCTTTCTCAAACAGTGGCCCTGCAGCCGTCCCCTAGAGGTCTGCAGGTTCAGTATGAAAATTTGGGATAATGTCAATATCCAATATGAATATCGCAGTTATGCTTGAAGTTTACAGATATTAAATATATTTTACTAATGTTTTGACACCTTTGGGGAAAAAAACTACCAGAAACAGATAGCGATAAGATAAAAATAAATCTCGGTTGTTTATATCCAGTAATATTTATTTATTGACCAGTAGCGACGTTATGCCGATACTCTAGTTTGATTCAATGAAGTATTTAGTTCACAAGATGATAAATGAGGGTGTGTTCGCAAGAAAGGGAGAGGATTAGATTTTAGTGAAAGTTGAATTTGTAAAAGAAGAATACAGCTGTGCCCTTTAGTAAATTTAGTAACTTGGACCAAACTGCTCTAAACGTCTCATTTGTATGTGAAAGCATGACATCATGTGCAGATGAGAGAAGTTATAATTTTTTGAAGTTTGCAGTGAAATAAGATTGAAGCACGGAAGGTGACCTTTAATACCCGACAGTGTCACTTATATTTAAAAAAATATATATATTTGCCAAAATCAGAATTGCCAGGTTAGGCTTTTGAAAGCAGAAAACTGCAATCGATGCACCTCTAAATCATACTGGACCTTCATACAGAAGATCGCTTGGCCTTGTAAAGATACTAGGTGAAGCTATTGAATCTGTGACATTTTTCCAAAGAGAAACAAACCCTCTACCAACAGGAAATGCCACTCATAGAGGAAGAAGAAAAAAATGTGTAAAAGTCAGATTACAGTTCACAAACAAACTCAAAGATCTTAATTTTGAGACATGTGTGATGGTTTGATGAAATAGAAATTAAAGTGTTCAGCCATAATGACCAAAATTACTTCTGAAGAAAAATTAGGAAGATTGCAAGTTTGAAAACTGGCATTTAGCAAATAGTGTTAACTTCCTAGCCAGCCTAAAACAAGAACAGGTTTGTCTGATTTAGTAAAGAAAGGTTATTTTTCTGTTGGTAAAGTATCTGGTTTAAACTGCATGTGCAAGTGTTAACAAGGTTTTAAAAAAATCTATTCCCAGGGAAGCTTCAGCGGCCAATGCCTGCCTATTTTATGACTTAATAAAGGTTCCAAAAACTGGCATCCTCCCAGTATAAATATCATCAGTATAATAAAACCTGGCCACATAGCTCCTACATAATTTTATTAACAAATCGCCAAAAGGGGGAAAAAAAACATAACTTCACCAATCCTACTTCCTGATCTCAGTTTTACCAGCAACCAGAAGACAACAATTATTTAGCCAAGTATTTTATGTTAGCTTTGGTCGGTTTCTAAAATTCATGTTTTGTTTCCCAGAACAGAGTTGACTGCTGTCCCCTGTGTCTTAAAACATACGATGTCACAAATATCCACATACACTGAAATTCATAAAGGTTTTGGGCTTTGCAAGAAACTGAAAAAACCCCTAAAACTATTAATTTATGGTTTAATTAAAATGTGCCATTCTGTCAGAGAAAAATGTATAGTAAAACTTCAAACTGAATAGGAAGTGACTTCTGTGATTTTGTCCAAGTGTGAAAAGAGCCAGATGCACAAACGAAAAAGTGTTTCTAAATCTCCGTCTGGATCCCTCTGCTGTTTTTAACTGAAATGTTTTTCTGCTCTCTGATTGTCTCTCTCTCTTCTCTCTGTGTGGCTCTGTTTATTTCCTCCCTCCTCCTCAGTCTGATGGGCAGCTTTAACTTCAGGAGTAACTCCCAGGGTATTAGACCAAAGCCTGCTACACCTGTGTAACCCTCAGCAGGGCTTTGGATATAAATGTGAACATGTGCATGTGTCTCAGCGGTTGGCCCTGCTTAAGGAGGAAAATAACGGCATTTGAAGTTTTTGGAGGTGTGAACTTGGAGTTGACCACAGCCTGGCCTTGTTGAGGCTCCACTTGTCTCTCTGGATATTGGAGAGTAATTACTTATCTCTTGCTTTTGCTTTTCCCCTTCTTTTCTTCTTCCAGCACTTATATGGTGCTGAACACGCCATCTCTCAATTTGTGAGTTTTTACAAAGCCAATCAGATTTTACTTTGGAATGCACGATACACTTTTTTTTACTTCCGATGCTGATATTTGAGGTTTAGTATCGGCTGGTACTGATCCAATACAAATTAAGCTGAACTGACTAAAAACACAGACATAAATGTACTGAATTACAAATTTATTTGTTAATTTTGCACCAGCACAGCATACTGAAACAGAGATGGAATAGATCTGCCATTATAGATCGGGCACATTGTCATAATACACAATCTAGATTGTGTATTATGACATCTCCGGTATAGAGATGCAATACCGGATTAATGCATCTCTATTTATAATAACCACACCACTGCACAAACTAATATGATATGATCACATGCATTGTTCTGTTACATAGTAAAAGCTGAAACTGTAGATGTAATTCCACTATACTGGCTGATAATTTCATAAAGATCACATTTACTTCAAACAGTTCCTTATGAAGATGGATCTAAAAGCTACTGAATGAAAGAATGCAGTTCATTTCCTGATTATATTTTTTCCACTTATTTTCACTCTATTGTCTCTCAATTGATTTTTCCAAACTTCTCCCACAGCTTTTTATCCTTCCCCATGTCAATGCGCCTTATTTCCTTCATCTATTTGCTCTGCTGTAAACCAAGTCTCTGAAACTGATCACAACCTGGCTGTTTCTAAGTCTGACACTAAATAACTTAAGAATCCCACAATGACTGTAGAAATTTGGTGCGTTTGTTCATATGTTCGCCTCCGAGAGCATAGATAAATGACTACAGAAACCCGCCGAGCGTCTGGGCAGCGTGTTCGCATTCCGCGTAGCGGTGAGCATGTCGAGCCGCGCTTCCCGGCGGATAATGACTAGAGGTTATTTGCTTCCACTCCGCCTGCTCCGTGGGATCCTCCCCTTGTTTTTCATCAGACTCGCATGCATTTAAGCAGACTATCATACACACACACGTGTGTGTGAGTGTAGGAAGATGGTTGCATAACCCAGCAGGGAGACATCTGTGATATGAGGCCTGTCCACTGACCCGCTGTGACACTGATCAAAACACATCACAGTCAATTCCTTGGAATGACAAAAAAGAAACAGGACTGATTTCTGTTCTAGTTAAGTTCTCTTTCATCCATTTAACACATAGAAAAATAAATAAAAAAGATTATGGATCAAAAGAGCACATTTGGTTTTTCTTACATGATGATGTGAATGTTTCAGAAAAGAAAGATTGGTGTTGTGTGATAATACAAAAAATAAAACAAAAATAACTTAGTTTAAACAATATGAAAACAAAAAAGTTGCATTTTTATGTCACCAGATCGTTCCATCAAAAAGAGCCTGTTTATTTCACAAAGAGTGAAACAAGCCCCATTTCAAAGAACCAAATTATGAAGTCAAATTTCTTTTATGACTTAAAAGATGCAAATGTAAAGCTATGTCTGAAAGGTTTGATACATATAGAATTGTTATAACACCTGAAGGTAACAGTTACTTGATTGTGTTATAAACTGGAACAGACATAATACTGCCAACATGTTGAGCAATCGGATCTTAACTGTGGAGTCAACATCTTAATTTATGCATATAAGAACTTAAAGTGGTGAAGTCATTAAGAAATTAAAGTCACTAAGTTGCCAAAGAAAGACATCAAAAAGTTTTCAATAAAATCTTTTTGAGGTTATTTATTTATTTTTTTTCCCCAACAACAGCTTGCTACACAATTGACTAATTTGAGTCTAGCATTCAGGAAAACTACTGCATGTTTTCCTAATGCTGTGCAGCTCTATCCAGAATCTGCTTCTACACAGGAGGAAAAGTTGTCAGTAAGAACCAAACTACCAGCAACAGCTTTTAAAGACACATAATCAGGAAGAAGTTTCAAAAGTTTCCCACCGACAGGAGTGAAAGTTAGCAATGTGCCTCCGGGGCCAATCAAGATGAAAGTCCCGGCTGCGCGGGGTAAAACACGCAGCAATGAATCAAGCTATTCTCACAAAACAAACACACACATACACACATTCTCCCTGATCAACTGTAGTAGTGTTTTTCTTTTTCCTTTTTTTCACTTCTTGTTATCTGACATGATAAGCAGCTATAGCTTCAAAATGCCTTTACAGCAGAAACCTTAGAAGTGCAGGATACCAATACTCTTTCAGCTTCTCATCACTCTCCTCTCATTTTCTCTTTGAGTTTACAGGAACTTTAATCTGCTGTAGTTGGGAACAAACTTCATTTATCTGCAGATGAAGAATAAAGCAGCAGTTCTAACACCATTTCAGACCATGCAAGAAAAAAAGCAGCTAAAAAAACATCAGTGTTAGTAAAAGCATGCGTACTGTAGCTAATCCTATTTGGTTTCCCTTGATGCTTAAAATTAATTGCTTATTGGCTGACCACAAATAACAAAAGCAGTTTTAATGGACAGGTAAAGTGAGGATTTGTCTGTGCAGCTGTTTGTGGAAGTAATTATGGATGCCGCCATCTATGGACCGATTTTAAAGTTTGTTCAGCAACTGTCACAAAACCCTAACAGGAGGGCAGCTAATGAAAAGAAAGAACAACTAATGGTGATGGCCATTCTGTGGAGAATTGACTGCAACTTCTGTCTGTCTGGATGCGTAGGAAAGGCGTTTCTGACAAGTATTGATTCAGGAGGCTGAAAACAAACTCATGCCAAACATTTTATACTTGTTACAAATTTGAAAATCACTTTATTTTCCTTTGTGACAATTTTGCTCCACTTTGTGTACAAATACCACAAAAAAATCCCAAGAATATATATTGGGGTTTGTTTTGGAAATTGACAAAATGTTCAGATGGTGTGAATACTTTCACAAAGCATAACTCCTAATATAATCAATAAAAGGCATTTGTAGCTAAAATATTAAGCAAAAAGAAGTCATTTCTGGAGCTTGAGAACGACTTCCTGATCTCTAAATGAGAAATAAAGTTTTCATAAGCCGTTTTAGAGATTAAAAAGATTAAATATGCCAAAATATCAAACGACAAGGCACATAATCAGGCATGCTTATTACAAAATCCAATTTGTACTCAGATAAAATAGAGCACAGGCAATTTCATATCTTTATACAGTTCAAATGTAGAAACTGAAGTTATTATTGCTGCAACCATCATTACATTTGCTTCAGTCCCAAAGCTCACATACACACTGCAATGCTAATGCAGTTAAGATCATATTCAGAATTTATCAAACGACAGAATAACACTATCTGGGGTTTATTGTTTTGTTTTTATGACTCTGCCTTCTTGTGATTCCCCAAGTTTTCCCAAAATTAGCTCTCTGGTGACAAGGTGAACTTATCTTAAAGCAACGCTGTCATTCTGAAAAGCTGTCATTTTCACAACTTTCAGAGGAAAACAGCACAGATTCTGCTGAGGAAACTTTGATTTTGTATTTTCACATCAGATATTCGCTCTGCAAGCTGTTATCAATGACATTTCCCAAGCACACACTCTGACAGCAATTATTATCCCTCGCAGTTTCACTTCTCAGGAATATTGTTGGAAAACACATAGGAAAATGTGTCTGAACCAAAAAAAGATCCCCAAAAGTTCATTAAGGTGCAACTGGAAACATTTTTATTCTTGTCATCCCATTTCTTTGAACTTATTAAAGAAGGATAAAGGAATTTCTTTACAAAAGAGACATCATAAAAGCAAATCAACCTAAACTAGCTCACACAGATGATGAATATACCATCGATGCAGATATAGTCCTATTCTATATCCTCCTCTGATATTACTATTTCTACCCCTTCCAGATTTAGAGAAAAAAATCTCACCTTCTTTGCAGCATTTATGCACTGCATGTATTCTTTAGCCAAGTCTGAACACTTTAAGGTCTGGTCTTTGTTGTCCTTGTAGCAGAATAAAATCTGAGCCTGCAGGCCAGGACACACAGGAGCCGTGTTACGAGACCTGCAGAAAAAAAACACAAAGACAAAAACACAGAGACGGATTTATGTTTAGAGAGACAAAGAACTACATTTTCTCTCCTGTACATAAATGTGACTGACTGCTGCAACATAAACCAGTAAAGATGCAGGAATGAGTTGTGGACTTTATGGCCTCTCTGTCTGATATGTGCAGTTGGAAGGGGCAGACATAGCAACTCGACTGCAGTGAGACATCGTTCCTACCAACTAAAATGACTTTTCATCACCACTATTGGATATTATTTGATAAATTACTGCCTATCCCAAGTCAATTTAGGGTTTATCCAGTTTCTAAAACAGTTTTCAATGCTTAAATCTCAATCACGGTCAAGGAATCTAATAATCAGAGCATCCAAAATTAGAATCCCATCTTCAGTGTCTTCAAAATGTACTGAAATTTCAAGATTTTCTGCAAAGAGCTGTAACTGTTTTATAATTAAGGTCGGTTTGGAGTCTTAAATAAGTATTATTTGCAAACTGATTCTACTAAAATGTGTTAGGGATTAGTCAATATGTATCTATTCAGAGAAGTGAAGTCACATAATATGGACTAATCAATCACAGACTGGGTTATTTTACATTCATTACAATTTTTTTTTAAACAAGTTGAAAACTGCAAACTTTTAACTGAGAAAACAGAAAGATTTTTGTAGTTTTCTTCCCTCATTGTGAACTCAGTGTTGTTTTTATCTTCGTCTTGTCAGCTGGATTAGTCATTAATCGTTACAACCAGCGTTAAACGACTACCCTCAAGCCCCAGTTTAATTTTAACATACAATTTACATGTTCTATAAATAAGGAGAGAAAAAGGAGCTGCAACGTAAACAGTCTTCACCCCCTTCAAAATAAGAGCATGAATAAACATCTAACTACTTAAAGAATTCTTAAAATGTTTTATCAGTGTATATTTTTTGAGTAAAGGTGAATACATATGTTTGCCCCACATTTGAGGTTTTTACTTATAGGAAATTGCAAGCCATGTTCCTGCTGCCTTTGGTTGGTTTGTTAAAATCTGAATAAAAGCTAAATAAAAATACATTGTGCTTGTAAAATGTGAAAAAAAAAATCATGTAGGGTAAATATTTGTACCAATATTTCTTGGACTTCAACACAAATGTCAAACTGTTTTCAACTGAATTTATTCGGAAATATTAAATTAGGAAAACTTTAGTATGCTAAATGTATCCAAAGTTAGCAAAAGCGCTAAATGAAAATGCAGCATTGGCAGAAGTATGCCCTCCATTAATTATAACATTAGGATTAATGTTAGGATCCTAACATTAATCCTGACATGATTTAATATTAGGATTAATCCATCCTAACATTAAGGACAGCTTAATCTTACCAATTAATGGACACCATTCAAACCTGTGATACAAATGGTTTCTAGGATTTTTTAAAAAGATATTTAGGATCTGTTATGATTCATTTTTAAATGTCAACCCACACTCAGTAAGACAAGAGTTGTTTTATATTTAAAGTTTTTAAAGCATGTTTACTCTCACTTCTTCTAGTGTGACAATTCTTCCAAGATATAAAAAAGAAGGTCTGCTGAGAATTGAAGTGTTTAAATAGAAAAAAATGATAAAAGAAAGATGAAAAACAAGTCACGTCTCCACCGATGGGAACCTGTTTAACAACGAGTGGGGTGGATGGTACGTGCTTCACTGTAAATCACACAATTAGCTCTAAATCACACTTAATTGAGTGGTTAGGCTCATTCTGATCAAATACAGCAGAAAAGTGAGCTCTGAGAGATTGAATTAGCTGAGCTTAATTTGATATGTGGGCTGTATTATATATTTTTTTCCTCTAGCTGTCTATCTGTGTGAGTGTTAAGGATGTCGGGCTTTGCTGCCTCGACGTCTTGCTGTAATAGATTCTGACTGATTGAAGTAGAGACAAACGAGCTGCGTACGCCCACACAGGTACAGGGAGGCACGTGCACGAATGCACACCCTCTGTCACACTTTAGACATCAAAAATCACACACACACTTTATGTGGCAACGTGTTAATGCTTTACTCCTTGCACACACACCTGCTCTGAGAGGAGCGTTTAACGGCATGCTTAATTGAAAGCTAAATTAAAGACTCATTTTGCTTTTGACTGTGGAGGAGAGCTGACCTCAGTCATTTCATTTACAGCGTGCCTGTATCTGCACGGACGCCAGCAATAACAGTTTATCTGGGTGACGACGTTTAAAGAGAAAAAATACATGTAAATGATGAGAGAAACAGGAAAAAAACAAATTGAGATAAAGCGATGGAGAATTCAAGAACAAAGGATCCAATGGCGTTCCTTAGATAATTGTTTTAAAAAGATGACAGCCTATCAGATTCACACAAATGCTTCTCCTTTATGTTGCCAGTTTAATCTTCCTTCCTTCACTCTTATTTTTTGTCTTCCCTCCAACTTGGGTCTTTTTTGCTTTTCCGACTTGCCTCCTCCTTTCTGGTCACCGCATTAACTACACAGACAGTGCGACACCAAAGCACGCGGTCTTTATCTCCTCCGCACCCCCTCTCTATTTGAGTCCACAGAAGATAAGGAACTCTCCTTTAATTTGAAATAAATGGCCTTCATCAGGGAAGCTGAAGCCTCCTGATAGTGCTACGAGGTTTATTAAAGGCGCTTGAAGCAGAAAATTGGTTCAGCCGCAGCAAAAAAGCTAAAGCTCTGTCCACATGCTACACCAAATTGAAGGTGAGGCTTTAAATCAACAGTATTAACTGAAGCGCTTGCAGAAATAAATAATAAAAAGCGAGCTGGATGTGGCGATGGTTTCTTTTTTCCCCCTCTCAGCTGAGTGGCGTACAGAGCCGTAGCTGTTAAATGTTTTAATGCGTGAGGAAGCATTCGTTATTTGGAGGGGAGCTCTCCACGCATCTGTAAGCAGCAAATATGACAAAACATAAACAGCGAGATTAGTTGCTTAATTAATGGCACGGTTCTTTATATTTAATCGCCGACGGAGAAGACGGTAGTGGGCGGAACAGAGGAGGCCTCAGACTTCTGAACCAAAAACCGAGAAAAAAAAAGATGGAAATGAAATGAATGAAGACAAACTGGAGAATAGAAAAGACAGAGAAACATGCAGCAAACTACAAAGTCATATGGCAAGGCTACAAGGCTGATAAGGAAGATGCTTTTATCGCCTCCGAGTCAAGCTACGGATGAAGAGTGATGCTTTTGTGTCTCCCTTAATGGCTCTGGCTAAACATGTAAAGCTCTGTTTTTCCCCACGCATCATTTTTTTTCTGTCCTTTCAACTACAGAGGACAGGAATCTGCACTGTGTTTTAGAGTAATTAGAAAATCTTATTAACATCTCAAAGAGTCAGACCCACACAAAAGGCAAACGGAGAAAAGACTATTTCAGACTCATTTTATGACTATGACAGGCTACAAATTTGGGCTTCTGTCTTTATATTTTATTTTTATACAGTAATCAGAATGTGGAACCTTAGCGAAAGAAAAGGGTAGAAAAAGCTCAACTCATGCACCAAGTACAGTTGAGAACATCGACAATTACATGATTTACATGTTTAATTTAAATAATTGTCCATTTCTGATTTTGCTGGACGATAAATTGTCCCAGAAGTTATTGCGATGAATGATAATATTTTTGTTTTGAGAACATTTTCAACTAATAAAATGGTGATGACATAATTCTAGAATACATTCTCAAAGATCACTTTGAGAATGATCTTTAAATTTAAATTCTAATGTATTTTTAAAAGTGGAAGATATTTTAAATATCTAAAATAAATAAAACAACAAATAAAATAAACTACTGAGTTTCTGTAAACAACATTTTCAAAAATCTATCTGAGACCAAAGCAGCAGACTGAAGACTTTTATCCTCCAGTTTTTGGTAGAAAGAGAGAAAAGAGGAAAAACAATAAATCTTGCAGATGGAAATTATTGACCTTGTTTTAATTCATTATGAGATTAATTGATTTATTGCTTGTTGTGATTGGGAAGCCCTAGTAAAGATATGGATATTCAGTTTTAATTACAATAGCACAATCTTGCACTGAGGAATCCAAGCTTTAATTTGAGTACATTTGTTCTACGGAGAAAATAATTGTTCTGAATCAAAACAATCACTGGTGGAGCAATTACTGGTTCCCCAAACAACTCTGAATTTGTCCACCATGACTTTCTGTTTCCCTGGGGTATAAATAAGCGATGACAGAGAGACCCATTTCTTTTAGCTGCAGGTCCAGGACAATTATCTTCTCACCACACATAGTGAGCAGGAGCGTAAGAGAGATAGAAACATCTCAAAAGCTCCCTATTAAGAGAGCTGTGGCCAAGAGTGGCATCCTCGGATCACCATAGCAACCGTGGAAAATCGTGCTTTGGTCAAATGAGCAACCAACACTTTAGACAGGTTTGGCATGAGACAAGGCCTGAATATGTGGAAAAGCTTGTTAGATAGTATGGAGTTATGAATGTCTAGTAGACTCCAGCAGAAAACTGAAAATGGGTCAGCTCTATCAGAAAGATAACATACAAAATCTATGGCATATAGAAATAACTTACTGGACATAAAATGGACCTTTTGTCATGACCATGTCAGTTTCCTGACCTAAATGTTGTCAAACACCTGTGGGATGAGCTGAAGAGAAGAGCAGACTCAGACAGTCTGCATCTCTCTGTATGCGTCCAACTTGTGAAATGGTATAAGCTTTGAGTAAATGCTGTTCAGCTGGATAAAATGAGCGGTACAAATAATTTTTAGCAATATAATTATATTACAATATAATTACCATTATTATTCTACAGGATTTTTATTTCCTAAATTAAATAGTTGTATTCCAATTAATGCTTGGTTTATTCAACATGTTCTGTATAAGCAGCAGCTAAATTGGAAATACTGTAGTTTTAATCATTTTAAATCTCCTGCAGTGTTAGAATGATGCTCAGGAGGAGAGCTGCAAATGTCACGGTGGGACAGCAGGAAAGCAGCTGGGGTTGTCCTGTCAGACCATCAGTTCCCAAAACCACACAAAAAAAAAACCTTGTAAAAACGCACCCAGTGTGACCTCGCCGGACTGCTCAGAGTACAACTGACCTCATCTCTTAAGATCTCAGGAGGGTTAAAAAATCATTAAGTGTGTTTCTAATCTCAGGACATAAATTTGTGAGTGTGTGATTTATTTCACACTAAATAAACAACTCAAAGGGTCCATGCTCAGTTTAAACACCAACAGAGTCGACCATCTTAGGCAACAATAACTGGACTTATGGATAATTCAGTCTTGCTAATGCTAACTAATATTTATCAGGCTCTTAAAATGCTACAAATTTATACAACTGAGACTCATCTTCATATTGTTAAAGCCCAGTTCACCAGTCAGTTAAAACTAGGATCTGCCAGTCTGTGTTTTGCGTCTGTCCTCACACACTGTATGACTGCAGCAGCCATACATCACACCTTGCTCACAGTTCCAGTTCACACCAGCCTTTTTTGCTCCTGTGGGTATGTACTGTATGTGTTACAGGACTTGAAACAATCCATGTCTGCTCCGCTTACAGTAGTATATAACACTAGTACTGCTGAGCACGTTTTTTTGTGTGTGTGTTTGAGAGACAGTTTGACAGTTGACACCTTAACACCCGAGACTTGACATCTCCAAAGGAGCAGAGGCACTCAGGTTCGGCCTCAGGTCTTTGCTTAGATTGTGTAAAGGCACAATTTTCAGATCATATTGACACGCAGAGGCATTTTTTATGGCTCACACTTCTTTGTCCGCTGTGAAATTGCAAATGAGTGAATAAAAAGCCAGTAAAAAAAACTTTAAAAACCTACAGAAAGACTGCTGATTGATTTATCAAGACTACTTCAAACTAATACAAAAAAGACTCACTGCTTAGATCAGGGGTGCCCAAAATCGTTCTTTGAGGACCGGCATCCTGCATGTTTTTGTTCTCTCCCTGGTGGTAGTAAACCTTTTCAGCAAGTCAATGTTTTTCTTAGGCCTTTTAATGAGCCATCATTTGGTGCCTTAAACCAGGGAGAAAACAAAAACATGCAGGATGCTGGCCCTCAAGGACCCACTTTGGGCACCCCTGGCTTAGATGAAAAGCAGAATAAATAGAAGATTGATATAGAATTTTAACACCATGCTGTTCCTCCTCCTCTCCTACTAATTTCAGGTGAAATTAATCCACTTGGTACCCTTGAGTAAATCCATACAGATTTAGGATAGTGTTAAAAGAGCAAGAAAACATACGCAACATTGTTCACCAAAAGAAAAGTCACATTTTTCCTTTAGTTCTTTAAACTGTCATTGCTTAAAGTGAAACAGCACATACATGCAGAACCAGTTTCTGACCCAAATCTTAAATCTAAACTTGTTAAACAGTGGTTCTGAAAGGATAAAAACGGACTGAGTGAAAATCATGGAGATTCTGTGAGTAAAAGATGATAAAAAATATGAAACTCTCCCTGGACTACAAGCAGAACCTTGGATGCAGCTGGAAACGCTGCATCCTGCTGCATGGTGTGTGCAGACTGATTAAGGTAGGCTCATCTCTAACATAACCCATCATAATAAGGATGTGTTGGTTCTGTAACATTTAGATCATTTTAATAAACCTTTCACTTGTTTATCTGTGTAGAAGTTGCTTAGATTGTTTTGTTCTATGATACCATTTCAGGAAATTAAAAAAGACAAAAAAAATCTGCTGAAACTACCCTAAATTATACACAGTAATTATACATCACTAGCCATCCCTAGTCAGACAAAATATATTCTTTAAGGAGATTTACAGATATAAAACTTTGGACTTGGCTCAACTCTCTTACTGACAAAGAATCAGACAGAACACGGTGAGATGATCCGTTCTCCTGATGAAAAAAGCAAGACTCTTCTCCTGTACATAATATGAACTGGCATCAGCAGGTGAACGCAGTGCCTCCTGTACTGCCGCTGAGAAAATACTCACATTTCAGCACTAATATATATTATAGATAGTAATGTCCTTGTTGGATTCACAAACTGATAAGTACCTTCATTTAATTGTGACCAAGCCATTTTTCTTTGAAATCAAATGTCACCTGAATGTTTCACTGTGTTGGATCATTAACCTGAAAATCTTGTTCTGTATTTTTTAATCTTTGCTTTGTTGACATTGTACCTTTAATTAAAAGGGAATAACAATGAATTACAGGTAATTACTTTTTATTGCTATTTTCTTTCTTCATGGCATTACTGAAGTGACTAATTACACTTTGACAGATTTAGCCTCTCGTTAAACTGGGTTAATTACCTGCTGGCTCTGACCTTAGATTGATTACTTTTAAATTCAACTTTTACAAAAGTCAAATCTCAAATTTATAGCAGAAGCATTTTTTTTGTTGTAAATTCCAATTTGCCAAGTTTGAATATGAAAGAATGTACCATTTTGTACTGATTTGTAAAAGCCAAGATGTGCAAACTACTAAATGGATCCAAATATAAAACCATATAGCCAGGCAAACAGGCTCTGTCTTATCTACTGAGGCAGGAATTGACTTTTGACATGCTAGACGCTCAGGATTCCAGAGCAGACTGCTTTACCATTACTGGTCTGATTAATCCCGGTGCTGTGGTGAAAAAGAGAAAGGAAGAGATGTTAACAAGAGGGAGTGCAGGAAAGGTGAAGTAGAAAACAGCTAGAGAAAAAGGGTTGCTTCTTATCTTCAGCTTGTAGCTTGTGTGCACCTGCACCTTGACAGCTTTTCAATTGACTGAAGGTACACATCCTCTCCTCTATCTTGTATCTGTACACTCCTTCAATCATCCTCTACCATCCCTCCGTACTTATCACATCCACAGCCAGGGAAAGAGGGTCTTCTATATACTGGTACTCAGACTTCACTTTGCCTCTTGTAAACGTATACGAGGAGGTCACAACAATGGCTGAGATGAGTGAATGGGCTTGCATTTAACTAACAAAAATTATGTTCTAATCATTTTTTTTGTATTCTGTCCACTGACATGAGGAAAGACCAGGAAGAGTTACTGGTAATTTTCCAAAATGATGAATTGTTGAGAGCAACTTTCAAGGATCATTATTCTACCATTAAAATTCAATTAAATATTGATTATCCAAACTGTGTGCGCATAAAAGCGATCTCTTACTCCACACGACCTTACAACCTTAAGACTTTGGGTTTAAAAATTAGAAAATAATAATTTTAGACAGTTTTTATCACAAAACAATCATTTGGGGAAAAATATAGGAAACAAAAAAGTTGAAATAACCTGGTAGCATAAGGTCCAGACCCTTAAGTTAACACTTCAATGAATCAACAAGTGACTCAATTTCATAGTCTTTACTGTAAAGTTTAAATCCAGCCTAAAAAAAACATCCAACCTGACCCAAACCCACAGACATTGTGTCTGAGCCCGATGAGACCCGAATAATTTTAATTAGAGGCCCGAGTCCAAAGTAAACGAGACATATTTTTTTTATTAAGATTTTACTGCCTTTTGTTTTCAGGCTATAATTTGAGTAAGCAGTGTAACTTTTTAGATAATTCAGTTTTGTTGTTTAATGTCTTCCATCTCCTTTTTGCCCCTGCAGGGTGAGTCAGGTGCAAATCTTCTGGGATGTGTGACTGATAGGAAGAGAACAGAGTGCAGCTGCATGTGTTTTGCACAGTGCGCTGTGCTTGTTACAGTCTAATTAACGTCTGCAACTTAATTTCTTTAGTTCTTCAAAAGGATAAACTCTCTACTCCTCTATATAATCTAATAAGTAGATTAACATAACTTTATACTGTGCATTCCTGCTTAATTTTCTCTGTGCTGTTCGTTTTCTAGTCTTAATAAATCCAACACAAAAGCCCAAGTTTGACCTAATCTGACCATCAAGCAATTCATTTTGGCCACACAAAAATGTCAGGTGGGGTTTGGGTCAGGCCCGGACCATAAGCCTAAAATCTACTTCTTAGGTGCCATCTGTTAGCATCCCTCATGTTGACTTAATAATATTTGCAAAATCCTTCTAAATTTATCAGCTTGTGGGAACTTGTGCTGTCAAAATGCATTTGTAACTTTTGCTAATTTCATCCAACGTTTTCTGAGCCCCCAGTTCCATCTGAAGAAAAACAACCCCAGATGATGATGATGCTTCTGTCACAGTTTTTTTTACCTTGGCTACCCCTTGATGATGCTGTGTTCTAATAACAATAAGCTTGGTTTAACCAAACCACAATACATCCTCCCACAAGTTTTAAACCACTTTAAGTAGGTATGGATGTTCTCTTAGAAATACAATAATTCCTGCAGCTTCTGCAGTGCTGCTGTCAATCTTCTGAACAGTTTTTGCCTTGTGTGATGTAACACCTTGTCTTTTCACAAATTGTGGAGAATAAAAAAAATGTTTTTTTGTTTTGCTCTGTGAAAGTCAGAGTTTTAGCTAACATACTCCAATTAAGTTAATGTTTGGAGAACCTTACTAAGACAGTAGTTGTTTATTGCAGATGCATTTCTTAATGTTGGTTTTGGTATACAGTTGAATTGTACAGAATATATAATACATTAAGTTGGGAAAAAACAGAGATGATTTATCATGTATATTTAAAAGGGTGACATTAAGATACATCTAAGACTTTTGAAAACTTTGACAGTTTAATTTTTAGTTAGTTAATTCCTTACTCTTCAACTTTTCCCCCCAACAATTCAAAAGTTTGGAATCAAATACAAATTCCTTTGTTTTCCCAAAGATAAACACAATTTCATGCAATACGCAAACATTTCATCCAGTTTAAAAACACTGTAAAAAGATGCAATTTTTCTTCAGAAGCTTATTATCAGCATCTGCCAGTCCTCTGCATCAATAGTGTTACTGCTAATCACTGATAAGCTAACTGATTATTGGAAAATCCTTCTAAAATGGTGAAGCACAGCTGAAAACTGGTGCATTAATGAGGGAGCAGCAGGGGAGTAACATTCTGTAGGTTAGCTGAGTGTCTGAATAATCGGAAGGTGTTTGTTTATAGGTTCCAAGTGGACAAAAAGACAGAATTAACTTTGTTTGGGGAAGAAGCAGTTATAAGTCTTTCTAAAGGAAGTTTCAAATATTCATAGATTTCAATTAGACGCTGGCAGTTTTGGTTCCTAACCTCTATGCATACTGGACTCCTTTCAGAAACCAGTCCAAACAAGGACAGAAAAATGGAATCGTTATGGAAATCTGCAGTAATACTTTCAGTTCTGACTCAAAGAAATAAGCCGTTAGTGAACATCTTAGGTTTTCTGGGAGTTGCTTCCAGAGCTGAAGAGAATAAATCACACTCAGCTCATACAGTAAACACAAGACCTCAGTAAAGATGCATTGTTAAAGATGCGCTACGCTGAGGGAGCTGGTAGTACATAATGTAACAATGTTTATGTTTGCTTTCAATTTCATAAACAAGTAAAAAAATAGATAATTTATTTATGTTTTATGTCTGCAGAGACTGATTTGGATGGTTGAAGTGACAGGCTCAGATGCTTGGCATAAAAAGACAACATTTTGACTCCAAAATATGTAAAAAAAAAAACCAAACAAACAAACAAGCAAAAAACAAATAGAAAATTGTCACAATTCAGCATACAAGATTCCACTCAGGAAACCGTAACTCAAAATTTCCTTCAAAATATATAACTGAAGCATGTTGTTGGGTTGAGTCATAAGTAAAAGGCATTTTTTAACCAGGGCTGTTGATTTAGCTTGCCGATGTTTGCAGTGTTTGCGGAGCTACTGCTGCACAATCGTATCCTTGACAGAGGCTGGGAGTCTATCTGACAAAGGCTGCCATTAAGCCTTGCTCCAACACCACTATAACAGACAGCTGGTCTAGTTAGGATGGCTCGGATGATAACCTGGCCAGTCTGACATGGGCATCTGCCCGACTCGTCTTGGCCTCATTCTAATGCTTTATGCTCTGGAGAGAAAGATTCCCTCCTGACACATTCACATGCAACATATCATATATCTAGACTAGAAACACAACAGGAATCGGGCAAGTCAATTCCTTTTATTTTGTAAATCAACAGCTAGATGTACTTTGTCATCTTCACATGACAGATATTTCTTAGGGAGAGAACATTCTGCACCAGGTCGTTCAGGGATTAATGGTTGTTGTGTCAAATGGCAGAACCACCACAAACTCAATTTCTAAAATGTGTTTATTATTATTTTTTTATGGTGTTAGTTTGATTTTAAGGTATTTGGTTCAGTCAGAAGTGGGCGTCTAGGTAATCTGTACATATAGCTTTAGAGGCACTGAGTAGGTTGTTTGGGCCACCAGGAGAAAGGAAGATAAGAAAAAAATATATACAAGACAAAAAAAAAACTAACACAATTTTTAATCAAAAAATATCAATTGTTAATAATAAAATCTATATTTGATATCATGTATATCCTTTTGATTGGCTGCCAGTCGAATTTATCAAGCTGCTTTGCTCCTCAAGCTAGCATAGCATGGCCAGCTAAAATCAAATGGTGAGGCAGCATTTATGATAGACAAATTTAATAATTATTGAAAACACAGCATAAAAGTAGAAAATATTGTAAAAGTTGATGTTTCTTACATATTTTGTAGGATTATCTGTTGGTTTGTAAAGAAGGGCCCCAGTCAGAAGCTAATGCTGTTTGGAAGGCCCTGGCATGGAAAAGTTTGGGAATCCCGTATTATTTTATTGTATTATTTTATTGTATTCAATGTTGAGAAAATATGTTATTTATTTTGAACCTTGAACAACTTACAGTAATGAAAACAAAATAGTCTTTGCATCAAAACCACATTTCCATCCAAATTAATCAGAGTAAAATAGGTGAAAAATTCAGAATAAAATATACATACCACTGCTAAAGGGCAAATTTTTCTAAACATTTCAATCTGCTTGACTAAAAGCAAGAAACTCATGATAGCAAACATAGATAATAAAAATTAACTTGCGTAAAGATCAGTGCAGACCCATTGTCTGCATTAAGATCTTACTATAGCTCTGGTCTAAATACCTAATAATCAGTGCGACATAACTTCTTGACTTTGAATGTTTTGAAATTATTGATACCAAAAATAAGTTGCCAGAGAGTTTGTAAGGTGGAGCAAAGAAGAAATGTACAGAAAGTCAGAAAAAGAAAGGTTGTAAATGTTACTGTAGCTGTTCTGGTTATGCTCCACTGGTTTTTGACATTCTGAGCACAGCGAGTTGCAAACCTTGTTCTCAACTCAGCACATAGATAAAAGCGTCCACACAAACATGCAACTCACTCAAACTTACTGTTCAAGAGAGCACAGTTTCTACTGCAACGATTAACTAGTGAATTGCCACACAGCACATACTTACATACTAGAACATAGAGGTAAAGCCTTGGTATAGATAGTGAAAACTAATGAGGCGTGTTCGGTCAGTGTCTTACATGTTTTACATATTTTTTTATTGTAAGCACACTTGATTTAAATGGATGGGTCATACACAGGGCTCTGTAAAACCTAGTGGTAGTTTGAGCAACTATTTGATTCATGTGTCTGACCACAGAGGAACATTCAGAAACATGCTAGACACCAGTAGCATTGAACCAGAACTACACACTTTAGCTGGAGGGTCTGCTAGGTGACAAAACCTGGGCTAAATGCATCACGATGTTTAAGGTGCCTGGCAGACCGGTGGGCTATTATATATGTACCTGATGTGCTCTGCCGTCAGACGAGTGGAAAATGGATCATGCTCATTCAATCTGTGGTCACAGTGGGATCTTCAGAGAACGTTTACTTACATTTCCAGGAGTAAAATAATGGACTATTTGTCTGACCAATGTTCTGTGTTACAAGGAAAGGACTGGTTATAGAGACAGTCCACTGTGACAACTGAAAAAGATCTGTTGTTTTTAACATAAGAGCACAATAATTTCCAATAGAAGTCTGACTTTTAATCATATAAAAACTATAAAGGACTTTGAAAAACAAAAACTTTACTTCTATGTTTCTATTAAACCTCCATTTCATACATTGCATGCCCACTGAGAAGAATGTAAAATTTGGAAGTTACTTTTTGCTGTCAGATAAGTGTTTGATCAACGCTCCAACACTAAATGCCTCCCAGTTGTCAGATAATAATTAGTTGAGTTATTTAGAAAAAAGGTTGGCAGTTTGGAGCAGCTTCAAGCACTCAACGTTCAGAGGTGAGTGAATGAGGTTATGTGACTCAGATATATAGGCAGCAGCTACAGGAGTTTCATACCATAGGAGCTTATTTGTGGTATATTTGTTGTCTTTGAATTGTGACATTTTTGCCCTTCAAGGAAAAGCGGGATGCCATGTCTCACCAGACAATAAGTCAACCTGTGAACAGCGTGAGATAGAGGCATTGACGACAATAATGGAGGCATACCCTCCACCACTGAAGGCTTTTCTTCCAGTTACATTGTTTGAACTTTCAGGAAATTCTAATTGCATGCTTCTTCTTAAATGTTGTACATTTATGCTAATATAATCATAACATCTTTATTTCATTCATAAATGTAATGAAATAAGTTTAAGCCAAATATCCTGAACTTTTTGTGCATATACTGGACTTTCTATTGTTTCATACTTTTTCTATTAAGAAAGATGGAAACAACTAAATAAAGAGCATTCAAAGTCACAGCAAAAAAAAAAAAGAATTAAAAATTTAAACAGAAACAAATTAAAAATCATCTCTGCTCAGCAACATGGGGAGAACTTCATTAATATAAAGTAAAAAATTAACCCAAAAGCAGAAAAGCCAGACCTCAGGGAGGAGAACACTTCCTTGTAGTTTCTCTGAGGACTTCAGCTTTTTGGCTTTTTTTCATTTTGAGGGCTCTTGTCGTTTAACGGCAAGTCAAGGTCTGGTCTCTAATGCCAATTAAATTTGTGTGTTGTACACTCTACAGTGGCAATAATTAGGTATCTTTTTTCCGGCTGTGGCTCATTACACTTCCAGAGTGAGAAGTGAGGATGGTGAAACAGGCTATTGTTGAATTCTGTTTAATTAAAGCAACCAATTAAAACATTTATCACACGGGTTAGTTTGCTCCAGAGACTGTAAACATTTAAGTAGGTAAGACAAAAAAAAAAAAAAAAAAAGCTGCCTCACGCTATTCATTAGTCTGTTGGGTTAATGCAATTCTGCATGCGGAAGTTGGTAGATTGTTTCCAGAGGCTGCAGGCTATAATATTTCCCAGCTTTTGTAGCTACAAATTGGGTTTGTGGTTGTTAAAGTGCACATAGGCAGGAATGAGTGTGTGCATACTCAGACATATTTGTCAAACTTTCTCTGTTGGGATGATGACTCGGGAAAAGCGAGGGCATTTTGGATGATTTGTGTGCACATCTCACCTGAAGCTTGCTTCTGTCACGGAGGCAGCTTGGTGGAATTGATCTTTACTCTCCTTGAATCGCTCAAAGTTCTACAGAGATTTTCACCAAAACAACAAAAAGAGACAAAAAGAAAAAGATTTAGTCAGATTATTAGAGAGATGCATTTGTTTGCCTTTTGAACATGCAGAAGGGAAATAAACACATCACATTTTGTTGTCGATTCATGCAGATGGAGCCCCTGAAGTGGAAGTGTTTGCCCAGCAAACAGCATTAATAACATATCAGATGAAATATTCACCCTTTTTAAAAACAACTCACATTTTTTTATCTTATAATTCCCTTGCTTTCGCTCATTTCCACCTTTTATTTTGTTTTCTTGAAATTTTCTTTTGCTCATCTACAGCTGCTTTCTTTAATCTTTCCTCATTCCAGGCTACAGACCAAAACAACTCAACTTAATAGCATTCTTTATCATAAAACTAACAGAATGTTGAAGATTTCTACATGCAACCTGAATAAGACTTAGCAATCGCAGTCCCTAGCTGTAAAACTAAATCTCGGCACTGATAAGCTGCATTACTCATACATTTTTATTCTTTTTTGTAGAAAAATCAAGATTTCTGCCTGCCTTTGCAGTCTGTCTGGTGAGGACCAAAAGTTGTGCATGCCGGCAGTGGTATTATGAAAAAACAATCAGCTAATCCACAACAACTGCAGCCTCTCCTCTGCAGATCCCCTGAGCTTAGGCCTTTCAACACGCAGCATCCCCCCAAATATTTACTCAGCATACTGCACCATCTTGGAAAGAAAAATGTAGAGAAAAAATAAAACTGAAAGCACTGCAAGGCAGGTATTATAAAAGAAAGAGGAGAAAAAGTAAAAGCTGTGGGTTGAATTGAATTAATAAATGAGATATGTGAAAATATTAATGACAAAATTCATGTAAAATAAAAAGATTCCTGTCCTGGTAAAAGATTACAATGTTTTAAGGTGGAGATTATATTAGATAAACTTCACCATATTTTAACTATAGGCAGACCTGAGTTGATTCATGTAAATCATTCATAGGTGTCCTTCTTGGTTTTAAGTTACTCCAGGAGCACCTCAGGGCTCTGTGCTCAGACTTCTTTTCTTGTTGATAATACATGCTCCATGAGAACAGAACCACAAGGAGGTACAGTGTGAATTTTCACCATTATGCGACACAAAGCTGCATCTTTGTGTTAAGTAACTAGATACTTGATAATGTCCTAAAGCAGACGCCTGTCTAAAGTAGTTGAAGGTCTGTACCACAAGTACATTTTTATCTTCCGAGGCTTTTATCTCTTGACTTTACTGTGTTTCTTAAGTTGGTTTTATGTTATGTATGGTTTTAAGGATTGATTTCTATTGTACAACGCTTTGTGATTTTATGTCTGTGAAAAGGGCTTTATTGACAGACTTTACTTACTTGGTCCAAACATTGATACTAAGGGTCCTACGCTCCAAACACCTACAGCAATTACAGGCCATGTTATGACTTAAGAAGCAATGTGTGAAATGTTTGTGATCTTTAAGGGTCTTCTTCAGATGTAGCATTGTCTTTGGACACTTAGTTTTGTTTTGGCATCCTGACCTTGCTTAACATCTTTTTCAGTAAATTTCTTACTGTGTTTTTTACTTCTTAATCCCGTTTCTTGTTTTACACTTTGAAGTGCTACAACCCAGTTACAATGTAGCTGCATGAAATGCCAATACAACTCAATTAGCTCTGTCTATTTGTGGTTCAGTATTGACAGATTCATCTATTTGCAGATTTTTCTGTGGAACATAACTTTAGATTATTTGCCTATATGTTTTTATTTTTTTTCAGAAAAGCATATCTAAAATATTCAAAAGCAAATGCAGCATGGGAAGATGAATTACTTGGCTAAATGCTAATTGACACAAGCATTTAGCCAAGTTAGAGGCATTCAAACATTTTGATCAATAAAATGCTTAAAACTAGAATGTTTCCTAGATCTAAATCTTTATTGCTTTGATGCATCAAATAAACATAATATTCCACCTGCACCTCATTATTGTCTAATTTAAGCATAACATTTAACCATTATACTGTAAGTAGTGTGAAATGTTTGTTCATGTATTTTTTTTTCTTCTTTTACCCCTCAAAACAAACAAATAAACTACGTCATTTACCATTTTCTAAAGTGTCATTGTTCTACGATGTTGTCTTTAAACACGAAAGTTAGCTGTAGCATTGCAGCAGTCCCATAAGGGTATTCATTTATCCGTTTCCCTTTCAAACTCCAGACTACGTGACAGTTTTGTGGTTTTGACGCGCTTTGGGGAAAAATAAAAAGATGCTAATAAGTGGAGCATCTTAAAAAGACTGATTAACAGCTAAGACTTTTTAAAAAGGAGGGGAATTCAAAGGCGTGGAATATTATAAACAAGTGCGTAGAACCAGGGAAGAACAAAGCTGACACAGGGAGTCAAGAAGCTCGTTAGATGTGAAAAGGTGGAAGCAGCTGTACTTTGCATTCATCAGCCATCAATAGCCAAACAGATTTCTGCTTCCCCACTGATTATGATTGCAAGCAATAATTTTCACCAGCTGTCTACACATGTTTGCAACCAACCTACACCTACAGGAGAACGCCTCTGAAATATTATACACGGGGAACTCTGGTGTGGATCCCCCGGTTACTAAACCAATTAGACATATTTGTTTCTTTGGATAATTTCTAATAATGTTAGGAATTCATCAAAAATTGCTGCAATTAATGTAAAAAGGCATACCAATCAAACAAAATAAAGCCCATCACACAGGTAACAGAGAGGAATACTAATGAGGTTCCTAATATAAAAGCTTATGGAGGAACAAAAACCAATAAATGAACAGATTCGTGCTGAAACCTGGGAGAAAACTTCAGATTGAACAAATGATACTCTTCAGGCAGATCCAAAAACTCTCAAGGTCTCATTTCTATTGCTCTCCTGTCTGTGTTCCTCCTCCATCTCTCCCTCTCACATACATATGCACACATTCTTTGATCCTTCGGAAACCGTTGTAAAGGTGTGTAGAGGCTTTTAACCCCCACACATCCTCCTTTTCTCTGCTTGACCTGACTGCAGCAGCAGCGCTCACTGAACAACACAAAAGGAGTTCTTCACTTCGACCCTGGCTTCTACATGGGCAAATGTTTGCACACTATGTGTTTGTGTCATTATGTTGTTTTGCGTCCTGCGCGATATGTTTGCACCGCGTTATCAAAAGTACTGTAGCTATTCAAGGTCATGTAAACATCTGCACTCATCAAGCAACATTTTAGCAACTGGGTCCATTCAGGTGTCTAGGCTTGGTGAAAACAAGTTGCTGAAACTCAAAGGGAGAATCCGAATGGGGAAGAGGGGCTTGAAAGCTTCTTCTTCCTACTGGCCCTTTGCATGTTATGCCACGCTCTTCAGAAAGCCACGACGGGCGTCAAAACAGCTTTTGATACCGTTTGATACCGTAAATATTGTATAGCGTGCTGCGCAGTTTACTGTTCAAACCAAACTTGTCATTTTATTGTAAACCTTTTGATGAGGAGAGCTATGCCGACGGATAGCAGCCATCAGGACTGGCAGCCCTCTGTGTAATCACAGATGTACAGTGAACATTTTTACTAGGTAAGGAGATTACTAGTAAAATCTCCTTATTTACTTACTTAGTAACTAAAGTAAGCAATCAAATATTGCCTTATGGAGAAGGTATGGGTCTAATCATTAGTAACTATGGAGAACACGGCCCACTAACAAGTAGACTACTATGTACGGAAAAGCTTGATCAGCATCTAGAGTTTGGTATGCTTTTAAAGGGCCAGTATTATATAAAATGAACTCTTTTTAGATTTACATTATATTATAAAGTTATTCCCTCATCATAAACATACCTGGAGTGTTGAAATCTTAATCTCCATGGCAACCATTCAGCTGTGCAAAATGCTTGGGTGGACCTAAGTCCACAAAGTTGATGATTTGATGAAATCAACAACAACACTGCAGACTTGAAGCACCCAGAAGAGGTACGGTAGTTTGGCCGTCACGACTTGATCCCTGTAGCTGCTGCACTGACTAACAGACGCTGAGATGAAGAGATAACAGTGTTATTCACGTTCCATCATGGTCATAATGTTATGCCTGAATGGTGTGTGTAAGTACATCATAAGGTAGCAGACAAAATTGGGAGATTTTTTGTACAAATTCACATTAGCATCAAAATAATTTTCAAGTGCTTTTTTTTGTCTCTCAGCACCTTCTTCTGGACTCTTCAGACTTTAATAAATGCTGCTGCAGAGACTTCACTGTGGGTGTTTACCACCGTTTGAGGAATGCACAAGTACTTCTTTAGCCCAGGACAAAATAATGAGGCAACAGGAATGTTAGCGGCAGCTCTGCAATGTTTAGTACCATTAACTTATTATGAAACTCATATCTTCATCTCCAGATGGGGTGCAGCCTCGGTGGAAACGCTGCTAACAAGCTAAACTAATAAGCAGATCCGAAGCTTTCGGTGCAGCATATTGAGCAGATAGCTTTTTACGGGATGAAAGCGTTCAACTTTGACTTGGTGTGCATAAGGCCCAGAGTGGGTGCATTTCCATAAGAAAGTGCAGCACAGCAGAAAAGTCAAGTTTTAATATGGTACTTTGAAGGAGGACTGCGGGGAACTTGAGGTATTGATCAAAAGGCCAGAATGTCTCCATCTTGTCGGGATCACACAATATCTGCAACATGTCATCAGTATATGCATAAATATATACATTCACATGAGGATGTGCACTAAATTTTCATATTTTGCGTGGAAGGATAAGCCGTCAAAGTGTATATCCCTTCATTTTATAATGAAGACATAATTTAAGGTTAGCATAAGATGTCTGCTGGAACAGAATGGAAGTTAATACAACAACCTCCCAAATGTTGGAAGCTCAACAATAAGGAAGTGTCTGCACCTTAAAAGGTGTGCCACTGCGTTTGATTTGGAAGAAAGCAGTGGATGTGTGTTTAGTGTGCAGATATTTCCAATGCTCTTCGAAGAGGCCTTCCTGACAGCCTGTCAAGCAACCTGTCAGACGTGGAGGAGGATTATTATCTCTTTCTGTACGCTCTATTTCCACAAGCTTCAAAATACGCTCCATTATGACAGGAGTGTGTGTGAAAGAGTCAGAAAGACAGCAAGACCACCAGTGAGAGAAACAGGAGAAAAAAAGAAAAAAAAAGGAGGAATTAGATAGTAAATGGTGGGGCCTGGAAGTTAGAAAATGCCGACAACTCATAAAAACAACAGTGGATGAGAAAATCAGGAGTAAGAAATTTAAAAGAGAAGTTTTTATTTGATTGGTAATTCAAGACAGACCTCTGTTGCTCAACAGCAGGGCTGTTGTAAATTATTATTTTAGTAATTGAGTCATCTATTGATTATTCTGATGAATTATTAAAAAATAATAAAAAAAATAAAATAAAATAAAACATTGGTCAATTCTGTCATAATAGCAGTATTAATATTAATATTGGCCCAAATTTTCCATATTTTTGCATCCCTAACAATTACTTTTTTGTAGCTTAGAAAACTGACCTGCAGCAATAACAGCAAGTTTTTTAAGTCAACCTGGACAAACATTACACAAAAATCTGAAATTGTATTAAATTTAATAATAAAAATAATAATTGAATTGAATTGTTACAGCCCTACTCAAGAGTGGTTGAAAGTACCGTTTCATTCCTAACTTTTTTTAATCTGTGAATTGACTAAGATTAAAATATAATCAATACAAAATAATTGGAAGTGGTGTTAAAATCCACATAAATGTAGGCATTTTCATCTTGCAGGTTCTCACCAGGTAAAACATGACTGTGAGCTTTATTGGTTACTTAGTAACATACATGTATCTGTTCCCTATGGAACGGCTGTTTGTCGTGGGGTTGCCATGATGCAATGTGATGGACTGACAACCTGTCCGGTGTGGTCAATTATTACTGGAGACGGGCGCCAGCCCACCCTGCAGCAGATACATGGAGTGGAATCAATTTCTTACTTTTTTTGGTTAATAAAACCATTGTCAGACTTTATCAGAAAAGTCCTACACCTGCTATGCAATTATCAGTACAGAGCATACGGTGTCTTTGATTATATTGGTACACATTTTACATTGTTTTCAACCCGAGCCGATATATTTTAAATAAAATCAAAATGCCTTCACCATGAAGTGTCCAGGACCGACTGGGCTGCATTTTGAGTGAAGGAGTCCATGACTGCAAACAAACTGAGCGCTCAGAGCAATACATGAATCTGCCCATACTGTACATGTGCACCTGAATACACAGTATTTATGCAAATAACATCTCACTCCATCTTAACACACGCAGTCACACACAGCCACACAGAGAGGTCTGTCTGCAAACATCCTGAGCTCTATAGCAAACACAGCTTGTGCCACCCGTATGCCAGCCTGCCAGCCACTGACTAGCTCTCTAAATCCAACCTGTTACTAATGAGATGAACACAAATAGCCGCCCGCATGACTCCGAAGACCTGCATGTGACTCTGCCTTTGCATAAGCATGGATGTGATGCGACAAAAGGAGGAAGTATGTCTTTACATTTTTCCACATCTTGTCAAGCTACAGTGACTTGTGGTCTGTGTTTTCTACACCACCAGCTACGCTACAAAACTTTACCAAAACATATTTTAGAAATTGCCTTGTTTCTATTACGCAAATTTATTTTCGTAATTAAAATTTTTCAATTTTATGGTTAATGAAAACACAGCCTATCTTGCCTCTAGATTGAACAGTTACCCAAATATACAGTTTTAAAACCACCTAAAGTCCTTGGTGCTTTATATATTTTAGGGAGTTTTCACACATGATAGTCCAGTAGACTCGGTTCAGTGGGGAGCCAAAATTGAAACATCTGTTACATTTTTAAGTTGGTGTGATTCTCTTTCACACTGCATTGTGAAATGATCCGAACCCTTTGAAAAACCTGTTCACCTCCTCTCCTGTGGTGGCGCTGCAACAAGAACCACTGAAGGAAACAACACAAAAATCTCTGAGCAAGACACTGAGCACAACTTCCTTCCTTACAAAATGTAAACAGAAATGGAGTGGAATCAGATTTTAGCAGTTGTAGGATTTTTCTTTTGTCTGTGGTAAAAGACCAGCCATTCCTCCCTGCAGTATGAGACTCATGCATTTATTTAGGCTCTACTGACCCAGAATGCCCTGTGCTGTAGTTCGCTTCCTGCTTTCGGATATGTGGAAGTCCGTTTGCTTCCACATATGCGTACAAACTGCACCAGAGTTCACTTCAACCAAACCGACACCTAGGAGTTTACTTTTTCGGTCCTCATCAGAGTTCGATGGTGCATTCACTCCTCTCCAAATGAACCAGACTTTGTAAGCAAACCAACCTGAATTCAATTAATGTGGACTAAACAGGGCTGGTGTGAATGCAACCTTATTCTAAGGTAACTAAAAAAATTAACTGGTGTACTGAAGTTAAGGAGTCTGCCCAAAGACAGCTGGCTGATTAGAACAAAGACTCTCCATTTACTCTGCATGCTGAACAGGCCTGAATTAACCAGGGTAAACAGAACACAATATTTAGGTTTTCCACATAATGTCCTTTAAAGGTCTTTTCTATTTGAGAAATGGAAGACAGCTTTCCCTGGAGAGCACCTTGTAAAGGTTCTCCGCATGGCGTCTGGTGAGGCTGAGACTTGACTTGAAACTGCACCTTTTCTACCCGGCAAATGTCAAACGGAAGATGAAAGGAAATGGAAGGTCTTGTAAAGGCTCTCCGGAGAAGCTCCGGCTGGCTTCAATCTTTACTACCTGTTGAATTGCACCGGAAAGGCCTAAGGGAGTCACTTCTTCTATGTAATGTTTAATTGGGAACCTATTTTGATGAACAAGTTTGTTAAACGTACTCTACAATAGTGTTTTTACGTTGGAGGGGGGGGTCAGACTTTATCGCTTTAGCTTTCTTTGCTGCACAAAATCATCTTTAATGGAGATAAAGCTTATTATTATGCATGCTGTGGAGCAACCTGCTGGTGCAGCTTATAGCTCAACATTCCCACTGGAAAGGCTACAAGCAATGCATCAGATGTTTTGTCATAATAATGCTGTAGAGAAAATTTGCATGAATCCTTTAAATCATTACGCATGCAAGTACGTTTGCACACAGAAATGCAAAAAGACTGTTTGACCTTGGGTTTATGTGACTACAGTTGATCATGCATCTGTTGGAATGTGCACATGTGAAACAGCTCTTCCTGTCCAGATTTTCGGTGTTCTTCTGCGGTTTGCTGCTCAGCACAACAGGCCAATGCTTTGAACGAGGCAGGTTTCTGCAGGTCTGTGAAACGTGTGCGGCTCGTGTGAATGTCGTACCCTCTGCTCCAGCTGAGCCAGCTGCTCCTTGTAGAAGGCATCCAGCGCTTTCAGCTGCGAGTCTTTCTTCTGGAGCTGCTGAGCCTGAAAGAGGAATGCACACAGAGACAGAGCGGTCGGCTGAAAAGGCATCGGAAAAGGTCATGTGGGTATCATGCAGTTGGTTCAAAATACAATATAGTTTTGTTTTGTTTTCATTTAATTTATTTTGTCCTTATCTGCAATTTTTTTTACTGGATATTGAATTTGTTGTTTTGATTTAATATTCAATAAATTATTGTTAGAAACATAGTGTAACGCTGGAAGACAATTTCGCAACTCTCAATTGTTCTTTTTTAATAACTCTTTTCTAAATCAAACAATTTAACTTTCCAAAGATTCTAAAACATTGTGAGATGATTGAAGGCTGGAAGGCAGTTGATTTTGTGTCTGCTGAACCATTAATGTGTTGATCATATCCTGTCATTAATCTGATCAAACACCCCGAGACAACTAATTCAGTTTTCTGACAGAATCCATCAATTTTTTATTATTTATTCAAAGGTTTCATGTTGCAAGCACTAATAAACCTTAGAAAGAAAATCAGGCCACAGATCACAGATCCTCCACTAATGTGGCGTTTCTACACACTAACACCGCCTGCTCCAGAACAAAGATAATGATAGGACAGAATTACAGTGAACTGACTATTATAATAGTTCAAACCCCAAACAAACCCTAATGCACATTAATACCCACCGTGGAAACTGTCCTAGAACTACAGCAGAAATTAAAATGGATGGTCTTCCTTGTCATCCACTCTTAAAAATGAATGAATGTGTGTAAATCCAGGTTAACAGAGGCAGCTGTGTTGCATGAAGCAGTAAAACCAAGAAGGTCAGCCTGCAGAGTCATTTATATTCATCTCCGTGGTAACTACCGGTACGAGGAGCCGTAACTGCACCGTTCACAAGCCTCAACAGGTGATCTAGCAGCTTCCTAAAATAGCATCACTCAACAGACACAGCTATCTAGCTGTGTCTATTGACAGCTAGATAGCTGGATAGCTATTGATAGCTAGATAGCTGTCAATAGACAGCTATCTAGCTATCAATAGACAGCTATCACATCTGTGCTCCTACCATAGCCATACCATACCATAGCACCAAGATGTGCTATGGTAGGAAAATCTGACAAGGTAGAAGAAATGTCATAAGTATGTTTTTACCTTTACTGCTATAGTTTTAGCATCAAGCCAAAGGATCAAGAGACCTTCAGTGAGGGAAATCCATGTAACATCCTGCATTAAATGTTTCATATTCACAGCTGGCCTTTACCACAAAAGAATGTGGTTTGAATACCAGTGTGGTCTGTGTCCGGGCAGATCTTTAAGCGGATTAACACTGGATTAAAGGCGTTAACATTGTTTCCTTTCATGTCACCGCTGGTTTTAAAAATCCTACTTCAACGTCTCTTAAAAAGGTCATTTACTTGCAAGAATGCACTTTTTATTTCTATCCAGCATTTTGTTGAATTCAAGGTCTCCAACAGATTATGTATGGTCAATGACTTCTCAGAGGCTGGACTCTACAGAATGGCCGCGCGCTGGAAATGCACGCACCACAAAGGGGAAAAAAAAGTCTTAACCTTCAAATCAAAAGTTTGCTTTTTCCGCCTCCGTCTCTATCTGCCAGCGCATCTCTACACATTTATTTTGTGCACTTTAGTGGGATGCGCGCTACAATCACCCTGTTGCTCTGAAAAGGAGCACATAGATTCACAAAAGAAAGCACATCTGCAAAAGAATGCTGATAAACATTCAACAAGTATGACACTTCACAAGACAAACAAAATAAGCATAAAAGATGGATAGGAAGAAATAAAAGCAGCAAGGGGCTTCATTTGATTCCAATTGAATCTGATCAGTCATTAAGTGAATTTTACTCAAATATACTTCAAATTTTAGATACTTCACTCCTCTAGATGTTGGGGTTTTCATTCCAACAGAAATCATTAACAATTACTACAATCAGCGTATTATGAAAAACAGTTTCTTTGTTGTTTTATTGTTTTTGTTTTGTTGCCTGTCTAGCCCCCCTACATGTTGAAGAAGATGATGAGAAACAAAAGAAGGCTGAGACATCAAAAGGCCAACAGAGCAGGTCTGTCATAAAGCTTACCATGGCCTCCATCTCATCTGCAGACTACAAACGGTGGTAGAGAAAGAGCAAAGAACAGCAGTGAGAGGAAGCTGCTTGCCACACATTTCAGCTTTTGGGTTGTGCATATTAAAGACAATACAAGGGAAATTAGTATTATAGACCATAAAATCTGGAATATTTATCCAGACGTGCGCTGGAGAAATATTCTAGTGTTCTTATTAATGGGGTAGTTGGCATGACAGGGACGTCCAGTTGATTTACTGATCAATGTTTGACTAATTTTTTAACTTATTGATAGTTTGAAAGGGTTTGAACTTTCATGACCTTTCAAGACAGTTAGGTCATCTTCAGGCATTTTAACCCAGTTTATCCAGTTTCCAGACATCATAGCTGACACACATACTTCATAGATGTGACCGAGCATAATGTTTCACAAAAAGCGTTCCACTGTTTTGTTCTAAAATCTGCATAAGACCCATTTTCAAACATGCCAGTCTATTCAGCAAAATAGAAAACAGCTTTGGTCCTCCCATAAACTGGTTGTCCTGTTCCTACAGTGAGTGTGACAGGATCAGAAACAAAACGGGCTGTGGACATATGTAAAGAATATCACATGATAATTTCTGGCTATTATTGCATATGACTTTTTATTTTTTAGTTTAAAAAGTTGCTATTACAGAGGGGATTTACTGTGGAGCTTTTGTTGCTTTACAAAACAATTTAAACTCAGTTTTCACATGAGCCTCGCTCTACCTGCGTAGACAAAGCGCTGATTGTAGAAGAAAGCAATTAAGGTGATTGCAATGAGGAAATCTATCTGAATTCTTTGATGTGTGTAAACAACATCAAATTGGGAGCTTTTGTTACACTGATTGTGATCTATTTTACACTCCTTAAATATGCAAGACAAACGTTAGATCAGACTTTAGTGCTTTATTGTTGTTTAATTTTTAACACTTTGGCATACTAGAAAAAGAAACCTTAATATATTTTATTACAAAATAATGTGATAAACCAATCCTGAGTTGAAGGAAAAGGATTTTCAAAATATATTAATACATATATAAAAATAAACTAGAAACTCTTGGTATATGTTTAATTTTGGCTCTATTTAATCCAGTACCCATAATTAAGATCCAATCGCCAATACAAATTTGGCCCACCTCAGCACAAGTGGTTGATGTAGACAAAGACTTTTTATTTTTAATTATGACAAAATTAATACAGACAAATTAACATTTTTTACAATGAAAAATATTAGGTACAATATAAAATGTTTTTCTGACTATGGTTTGTTCACTCTCTTTAATTTCACAGTAAACAGGAACACATCTACACAAAAGCAAACTGTTGTGCATGTAAATCTGATTTAATTTGTTTATTTTAAATTTGAAAAAATGACCCAAATCATGTTAGAAGAATTAACTATTTACTTTATGTTTTGTTTTCTTCTATGCCCCTCCCCCCTCAAGTAGATCCCAAAAGAATTTGCAAACTTGATGTTTTAATTTTACTGAAGCTAGAGTGCCAAACCCTTTTTAAGCTGATGACCTACAGTGATTCACGCAACCCTTTGCAGGGAGAAAAAGTCTGACTACTTTTAAATAAAAAAAATAATAAAAAAATGCATGCTTAGTTCACAGTTGTGCATTGAAAAAAAGGCCATTTAATTTTTTTCTTCATTAAAAGACAACTTAGCTGCAAGTATTACTCAAGTGAGAACATTGGCCCAAAAATGGCCAATGTTCTCAATTTGTCCAAATTCTCAAACGACTTAGGAAAGGTGAATACAATTACCTTTAAGTAGAAAAAAAAAAACAGACTTAAAACTGGAGTTGCACTGATCCATCGGCCATAATTTCCTTAATTTTGGGTACAGATGAAAAGACAATGCTTACATATGAAAACCTCTGCAAATGTCTGAAAATCAGCCCCTTTTGCTCTGCCGAGAGAGAACTGACCGACACAGCCGCCCACCGGGTCACACGGTTAGCAGTAGTCACCCAAATTTGTGACTTTATGACTTTATTTAGCACAAAAAAACATGCATCAGCCAAAATCACATTTTTAAAGATTACTGATTGGCCTTTGGTGTACCCCTATTTACAACCAGAATTACAATTTATAGAGGCTTAAGTCATGGCATTTCAATGTATTTTCATATCAAAGTCAAGACCTAATTGAAAATGGGAATGTGCAGCAAAGTCTCATTCCTATCTGACAGAGTTGCAACTATTTTGAAAAGAAAAATGGACAAATCATCAGCACAATCACAGCTGCATTCCACATAAAACTGTACCGTTAAGGAGTATAAATAGCTTTCTGAACAGTCCAGTGTGCCTACAAAGTCTCATCATCAACACTGAATGCTTTGGGGGTCTTTTTTTCTTTTAACTTGTTTTCAATCACACCTGAAAACTCTATATAGAGGAAAACATAACTTCACAGCATCCCTTATACAGGCAGCCTGTCACCGTTTGAAGTACCCTAACGTACTAAAAGTTGCACATCTGGTACTCTGAGGAAATTAATGCCAATCAATATTTAGAAAGCTCTAGTGTTACGGCGAGCACAGTGGGACTGAAAGGCAGCAGCAACGGCAGAGCTGAGCAACTGAGGTGAGGGCTGTCTACACGCACAACCACACACAACACAACACACACACACACACAGAGCGAGATTCATCATCATTATCTGAGCTGATGAACGCCAAATCAAATCGGCGCCAATCATTTGTGTTTCATAAACATAAGTGCGGCAAAGAGTGAGAGTGCTTCTGATGTTGGAGGCAGGCAGCTGCCGCAAGTTAAAACCAAGAAGAAGCTCAAATTGCTTTTTTTTTTTTGTTCAATTAAGGTGCTGAAAAAAAGTGCCTGTTTGGTGGGGATTAGGCAGAAAAAGAGCAGATTTAATTAAGGCGGGGGGGGGAATTAACAACTTCCCTTCCTATCTGCGTGTTGGTCCAGTTTTAATTTGCAGTCACAGAAGAAATTGCAAGTGAATCAGATGACTCCTCTTGTGTCCCTTCAGGAACGTGCGAGTCTGTGGTAGATAACATGGTGTGATGCATGACTTTACACACAACGCATCACACCATGTAAGCACACCAACACACGGCGGAGGAGGACATCCTGGACTTACATGTTCAAAGCTATGACGAAATATTTGGGCCACTGTAGGTAGAAAATAAAGGAGTACATTTCTGCCAAAAAACTCAGAAATAGTCTAGAAAAAGTTCCCACAATTACCACATTATATCACAATGTGGTAATTATGGTACAATTACTACATTTTCTTGCAGTTGTTAGTGTATCTGCTGAGCATGATACAACCAGACATATTTTATTTTATCTTATGATAGAAAAGAACAGAGAAAATGTAGTTAATACAATATTATGAATGTAACGGTGCAGAAAGATTGTAGTTCAAAACATTTTCAATATACTTTAAGAAAATCTAGCAAATGTTTTTTCTTTTTCCTTTTTCTGTTACTTTACAGTGACAGAATTTAGGTTTGTTTTTTATATACTTGCAATATTCTAAAATGTTAAACATTGGTCTATGTAGAGCTGGCTGGATATTAGGATTGATTTAATCTTAATTATGGATAAGTGATTCAGGACAGATTATACAACAACACATCCAGCTGAGAAAAAAGTCAGTGTTGTTAAAGAATTTTTTAATGAGTCTCTGTCAACATTTGAGCATGAAGAAAGTTTTTAATTCCCTTTGGAGTTGTTTTGATATACAGTATAGATTAATAGTGTTTTATTTTATTGCAACCCACTGAAATAATAATCTAAAAAAAGATAAGTTTCACAGCTCTCTTAACAATTCAGCTTTTAACTGACCACAGAGAAATTTTAATAAGAAAGTTTAGAGTGGAGTATTTGTTATTTTGAATTTTTTTTTGTTTTTTTTACTGTGATGATATCAAATTCATAATGACCTTATTTCACTCAATCCAACCACAAAGCAAAGCAATTTGGTAAGATATTAAATCAAAAAGCAGAGCACACAAAAACAAACAAAAAAAGTAGGATCCATTTTTGTTTTGCCTCAAACCACATCACAATTCAAACCTCACGCAGGCTTTACACAAGTAATCAGACTTGTGCTGCTGTCACACTGGGTATAAAATGACTTTTCTTGCTTGAATTTTCTTCTAAATTATTGAAAAATAAAGCCTCATAGGTTGAGTACAAAAAAAACAGGGTGGAAAAAAATTATCTTAAATTAAGACAACAAATTATATAAGAAACTGAACAGCAAAGCAACTTCACGTTATTAACATGAAGTCTAATTAAATACAACAGCTAGTAGCCATGAGCTAAACAGCAGATTAGCTCAGAAATGCATTACCATATATCCTTCCCTCTTTAAGCTTCTTCTGCATATGAATCAATTCAGTGCACAGCTTGAGGTCTGAAGCATCTATTTAGAAGCCAGAGAAGGGGAGGAAAATGTGCAAAAGTGTGAAACACAAAAATCAAGCGAGAGTGAGTGAAAGTAAGTCAGAATAACGAGAGACATGTCTAACAGGTAACAAATATCAAACGGGGAAAAAAATGACAAAAGGAAGACAGAAGAAGAATTAGAATGAGACAGGGAGAGCATGTGGGAGCAGGACCTGTTAAAGCATCTGGCAGCTAAACTAAATCTGCTCACTTGTTACCTAGAAATATTCTGGTTTTATATTAAACAAGACAAAAACTGCAAAGAATTACGGAGACCCCACAGTGGCCCCATGAGGAACACCGACCCTATGCAGCAAATAAACTAAAATCTATAAAAAAAACTAACTCTAACTGGTGAGCTGATAAATTATTAAACGGTCAGTGGTATATAAAATCACACTTTTTTGAACTTTACATGTTATAATACCTGGAGCGCTGCCTTGATAGTTTCATGCATGTCTGAGAAATACTTTATCTCCATGGCAACCATTCAGCTGCACAAAAAACCTAGGAGGACCTAGCAGCGCCGTTGAGGAAAAAGATTCTCCTCTGAGCTGCAGTTTCCAAGTTTCCGCCTGACAGTGCTGTCCTTCACCATGACTCCCCCACTCAGCTCCTTCAGACTAGCCAGCAGCAATTAGCAAACACCTGGCAGAACTGCATATCTGCTGAGCTCATTATAGGAGCTACTTCTCAGAGCAACACTTGTAAAAGGAGTCATGTTATGATGACTCCCTGAAACCGGAGTTTTTAAAGAAACAGAAGCCCAAAAAGTTTGATTTCTTTTAAGTCACACTTTATATATACAGTATACACACACATACCCTGCCCCTTTAGCCACACCATATAAAAAAAATACAGTCAAAAATTATGTCCAAATGTATGACTAAAACAATTACTATGCTTTTTTCAAAGTATGTGAATCCTTGGTTATATAGCAAGGGAATAATATTGAGGCACGTCCTTAATTACATGTGGAAGGAGTCAGTGGGACGTGTGTCAGCGCTGCTTGGTCATTCCTTGCTCCCCCTGATTTGGCTGCAGCTGCCTAAATGTCACGCCACCAGCTGCACCAGCTGCACGGCAGCGTGGCCCGAGCAACTTCTCTGAGATGTTGACATCAGTCTCCAGAGACCTAGCCATGCAGTTTATTAACTGTGACATGATAACAACGGAGGAGGATTACCTGAACAGGTTTACCTATCCATAGAATTGGAGGGAAGTTGTGTACAGCAACTGTTCTAATGCTTCACATTGTGTTTTGCCCAATGACAAATAATAAAAAAGAAATAAAGAAATGCCATTAGGCTGTAAATATTAAAACAAATCTATTTGCTTCCAACAGACAAGGTACAATGTCATAATTTTCATTACAGAAAAGGAAAAACGCTGCAATGCTGTAATACTTCCACTAAATTATAATAAGGCACTAAGGAAGGTGTAAAGCTTGCACCAGAAAGTGTCCCTACTTGGCCGTTTCCAGTGTTTTCCAAAACTTGTTGTCAACTGGGAGTAGAGAAGCACAGAGAAATTAGCTGGTGACTAGCCTAGCCATTGTGTTTCTGTGCAATTTCGCTTGATTCAAATCTCGCTTCACAACACAGTCTGGGCTTTCTCCCATTAAACTGGATTTCTCTGCTAGAATTTCAACCGAGCCAAACAGCAAACTGGAGAAGATGACAACAACGACATTGATTTTCTACGATGTTTTGTTGTCTGGCTGTTGCTTTAGCAATGGCAGTGGGGGAAGTGAGCGAAGCCATCGGTCTGTGTTGGTCACTCTTCCTGATACTGAATTAACATTAGCACCCGCCTCATTCAGATCGACACTTCTCTCTTCACAGTGGAGAATGGTTGTTTACATTGAGGGAATTTCCTTTAAGCTTCATAGGGTCGAGCCTGCAAAGAACATGCAACACGGGCAAATGTCCTAACGTCGTCTGGGTGAAGTTTCTCAGGAGCGAAAGGCCCATACTGTCTGGTCAAAGTAAATAGCATCGGTGACCTGAAATTGATGATTTTCATCTAAATAATTCTTGAATGTTGACTGTTCAGTTACAAAGCTCTAAAATCTGATTATCTTTTCCAATTGGTAAACTCTCAATACCTAAGCCCTACCAGATTTTGCTGATAACACTGTTCTGTGAGGATGCGTTTACTGAGGGAAGACGACTGAAATTTGCCTGTTTAAAAAATGAGTAGTCACTTTTTTATAATAGAACACTGCATTTTCTGTGACTTGCGGAGACAGATCAAGACATTTTGAGGAGACAACAGGAAGGATAAAAAGAGTACAGCCAAATTGCTCTGTTTTATCCTTTGGAGCTTCAAACCTAACAGGGATTTGGAAATGCTGGAAGTCTTTCAAAAGAGAGAAAAAAAATCTCAAGTTCAGGATAAATATCTATATTCATCGGAGATTGCAATTTTAGTAAAACTCCAGACAGGGTGAAATATTAAGTCTGTAATCTCTCTGTTTTTGTTTAAAACAGCAGAAACCCTTCTATTAAATGCTCTAAATAGAAATTAAAAGCATTTATATTAATAAATACTGAGTAACACAATAAGACTGAGATTCATTTGGCAATTTGGTTAAGGCCTTGAGATCTGTTTGCAGCATGAGTTTTTGGGCTTTTTTTATTAAAAGACCATACCTAAAGATACAAACATAAGGAATTCTGAAAGGCAAAACCAATCTTTTTGCAGAAAGTCATATCTACAACAGACATACTGTGCAGCAGTTTTGAGATTGAGCTGTAGGGACAACAGATGGTGGATGGTTGAGTTGTTAGTCTGCGTGTCTGCCGGGTACATGCCACAGTGATATCAGCTACGGAGGGCCAAATACCAGATCCAGTCCAGAAGGAACTGATGACGAAAGCGTCAGTACGTTAATGTTAAACTGTCCAACGGATCATCAGCACATCACATGGCCACAGAACGCTAATGTTTTTGGCTCGCGAGTACGGCATGGGACAGACACGTATTAATATACACCAATAAATCTCTCTCTTCCCCTGTGGCTAGTTTGTGTGCTGTGATGCCATCTGATAGCAGCGGCAGTCTGTTCTCCCACTGCATCTTTCTGCCCCACTATCTATTTACTGGGCTGCGTTTATTTAACACATAGCTCCCGGCGAGGCAGTGAATTAGCACTCAATAATAATCGAACTGATAATTACAACCAGGCAGCTACACAGAAAACACAGAGGGATAAAATGGGCCACCGGCCTCTTCTCCTCCTCCTTCCTTCCTGCTCCTCCTCCTATTCATCCGTACGGTTCCTGTCTTTAACTGCTCTTCAACTGCTGAGATGAAGCACACAACGACACAAACATTTAGACAAGTAAAAAATGCACGCTTTCTTTAAGTTCACGTACTGGAATGGAAAAAAAAACTGAACTGTAAAGATTTATCCTTCAAATTTTTTTTTTTTTTTTTTCTTAATATGCCAATTTAAAACATAAACCAAGTTCAAAATTCCCCTGCTGCTGTCTGCCTTCCTTTTCTACTTTTCAGGTCATCTCACCTCCCTATCAGATGTTGCAGTTGTAGAAAACGAGCTTTTGTGCACACAGTCGCCCTAATGGCTTTACATGCAAACCCATGTCAGCTTCTTCAGATTACAATTACTGATACAACAGCAAGCTTATCTGCTACCTCAGCCTTCTTCACCTCCTCCTCTTCCTCCTCGTCCATCCAGCCAGTCATTCACCTTCTTCATGCTATTTGCTTCAATGCCACTGCTGCCATCTCTTCTTTCAGCTTCAACATTTCCCTTCCTTCCCCAAGTCTTATCAGGCTCCTTTCCTCCTGTTTATCACACTTGACTTTTCGTACTTATTTTTCCTCCCAATTATATGCCTGTAAGTATGTGCTATCTGTTTCAGTTCCGTCTAAGCTATCCTTAAGAAGAAAAAAAGATTAGTTGTGCAACCAAATCCTTGACATAGCAGCAAAATCGGTCAATCGTGATCCATTCTGTGGGCTGTTCTCAGAAATGTCTGGCACAACAATCCTGAATCAGTATGTTGCAATGAGCCTGGAAAAATCTGCATTATTTCAAGGGGCGAGTAACTATTATGTAATAGGGATGTAATGATGCATCCTGTTCACTAGACGAGATATTGGGTTTTTAAGAACAAAGCAAGATGAGATTTTACCAATATTTTGGTCGAAATCTAACAAACCTCAAGATGGAAAATTTTTACAAATACAGGTCTCTGAGTTTTAACTAATCTATAATCTGGATGAAATACTCTACAGGAGGTCCAAATGCCAAAAATATAAAGGACTGAAGTTCTTCCTTTTTTCACCAATATATAATTTTTTTGGTTTTGTAAATGTCAAAGTGTGTTTTCAAGAATTTTTATTCCATCTAGAATTATCTAATTATCCAGTTCAGGTTTCACCATGTAAAAAATCATTATGATTTTCAACCTAAAATGATTAAAAAGGTTCCATAAAAACTAATCCTTCAGATTAGCACCAGTAAGCTGGGGCAGATGCTAACTCTTGTGTCATTAGCAGATACCAACCAGCTAGTTGATGTGTCACAATTGTCCTTTCAAATTCATTAATATCAATATTATGACACTTGTGGTGAAACTAGGCATGGGTCATCTAATGCTATCAAGGTACAACTTTTAAATATTTCAATGTCAAAATGTCCAAACTTTTCTGTCATGCTACTCCGGTATAAAATGCTTTTAAAGAGATGACAAAGAAATGACTGGAGTGACCACTGTACAGAATAGACACACTGGACTATTAGGAAATTTTTCCTGATCACAAGAAACGCAATCAGTCGTAATGTGTAAATGCTATTCACTCTCTGTCAAGCAGCTGACTGAGAGCTAGCTAACTGAGCAGATAGTTTGACTAATTAGCCAGTTAATATTAGCCAATGTTTCATTGATTATGAAAACTCACTCTGGTCCAAGCCGTTTGGTTGGATTCTAATGCCACATAGCCAAATTAAAAAAAATAAAAACACTGCAATTTTATTTGAGATAAACATTTTCTCTCCTAAAGTTTCCCCGTTTGCAAAATGACATACTTGTTAGTAGTTTCCTTTGTATCGCATGCATAAACAGTTTAAATTACTCTAGTGTGTTTAAATGTTCTTGACTGACATGAAAGCAGAACACATGTGCTTTACAAAGCTCCTCTGACCTTTTTTTCACTCACCTAAACGGCATAATAGCAGCGTGTTGCCATATGTCGGACTAAATAAGCAGTCTGAGGAGTACATGATAAAACATCAAGCAATTCACCAGCTCATATGTAATGCTATAATGAAGCGTGTCCCATCTGTCTCTGTTTGTATCAATTCTGTGTGGGTGTGCGTGGGGGTGTGTGTGTGTGTCTCAACGCAGCTGTTTCACAACCAGAGACTGAATGAGTTTCTCTAGAGTGTTTGGGAGACACAACAATGTCGCTCCATCAGCAGGAGAATCTTTAACTGATTATTTAATTTCAGGTAAAAACACAAGATGAAGGTTTGTCCAATCAGAGGAAACATCTGGCTCATTCCACAGAGGCTGGTTGGCAAACGGAGAGCAAGCTAACTTGAAAGTAGAATCACCACTGGAGAAACACAATTTAACAGCAGGAACAGAGTAAAGGCCTTTGTTGAACATGAATGTTAAATACAAGGCTGGAACAGATCAAGCAAAGGCCACAATGATACAGTTCAAACATTAGACCCTCATCTATTTGCTGATCAGTATTGGCAGAAATTTTTGTTGAAGGTATATAAAATATGTGAAGAAAAATGCAGCTTGGGAAGCTGCTGTAATCAATCTAAGACTGCCATGCATCTTTCTTGCTGCTGATTGGTCGTAACCCCAAGAGCGAAGGTACATCTTGGCTTCTGATGTAGAGCCAAGATGGTTTTTGTTGTGCGCATTAATGCATATAAAGGACTGTTTGTTTTTTTTTACTTTTAAAATATAAATACTAGGTTAAAAACTGAAGAACTATATGTAACATGGGTCAGGATTAAACAGGTGCAAACATGATTCCTCTGCACATAGAAAATTTTACACAAGCAGCAACAAAAAGAAAGAAGGCATGATAAAAAATAAAACTAAATATAAAGTAACATTGTGCATGTACAAACTAATATTAGTACTGCAGCTACTAATATTAGTTTGTACTAATATTACAAACTAATATTTGTTAGTTTGGAAATAACTTTCTATTTCTAACTTGCAGTAGGAAGTTAGAAGAGTAGCTCCTTAAAACTCATGTGCCATTGTTTCAAAAGTCATAATAATGATCCGTTACTGAGATGTTGCTACCATTATGGCAGAAAAGTATCCTGCTAAATGTTTTAAGTACAATTTACTGTTGCTTTACAAGTCAACAAGATGATTGGACAAACAGCATCTCAAACAATGAGAAATAGTTGCAAGTGTTCAGAAGAAAGCAAGCTGAAAACCAAACAAACTTGGTTAGAAGCAAGCCATACTAGCATGCATTGCACAGATAACTAGCTCTGAACTTTCTGAGGTAAAAAGGTGTCATTTATAGACACTCCTGTATCAATACTAAACAAACTCTCCACTGATTAAACCGAAAATAAAATCTGTAATGTTTCAGATTTTGTTCTTCATCTCATCTCAGCTCAACTTTAATAGCCCATGATTCTGCGGAATTTTAAGACTGATTAATGGCTGCATAGAGGCTAAAACACAAAGTCTGGAAATTCAAAGGCGCCCACTGTGAAGACTGAAAACCTCCTCAGTCTACTGTTGTAAATGGGCCTAATTACTTCCTGTGTAACAATACAGCAGTACTCTCACAAGCTGTAAGAGCGTAGGTGAGACAAAGAACGCCAGCATCTATTTTATGTCACTGAACATTATGACACAAAGTTACATGACACTGTGTCAGTCCAAGGCCAATTACAATAGAATGAAAGCAATTGAGGCAATAAAAGGTTACTGTACAGGGTAAGGTGATGGAGAAGATATTAATACGTTCCAGGAACATTTTAGGCTTTATTTTTTACCTGATAATATACATGATCAGGACAGAGGGAAGCATTGGAAGGAAAGGGAGGAATAAAAAAAAAAAAAAGACTGGGACGTGGTTTTGCTGCCATCTGGTGTCAACTAAAGGCACTCCACAATTTTCAGCTAGGGTTAGGTTTAATAAAAATGTCAATCCTCCTAATCCAAAAAACCCTAAACCAGGATTGAACTCCATTAGTGAACTTGCTTTGTTAAATTGTTATTTAACCATTAAAGTATTATTTGAAAAAGCTATAGCTTCATTAAACAACTGAAGAATCCTAAATGGACATTTTAACGAGAAGTTGCAGTTCATATAATTATGCTTGACAAAACGAGTTCAAAAACATAAAAAAAAGCATGGATGACATTTTTTTTATTGGCTGAAGCTCCATCTGAAGAAAGGTAAAGGGCAGTTAATAAAATAGGCTTCCTAATTGTTCTGTGAGAACACAGAGAGAAATTTACCATATGCTAATGTGACTTATAACCTTCTTTTGCTTTCAACAGGCACCAAAAGGCCATTAACACACTGGGAAAAAAAGAGAAAATCCTTCTTAGTCCTTCTCTTTGGCTTGCCTCCTTTCTTCTCATTCTCTTATTCCCTGCTCTCATTCTGAAATTAATCTGCAAAAGATTTGCCATTAACAAAGAACATTCTGGGAGCCGCACGGTGGGAGAGGTCCTTGGCTCATGATGCAGAAAAGAACGGAGGAATGAAAGGATCAGGTGGTTCAACGTGGATGCAACAAAAGACAGGAAGAAGTGATGGAGAGAAGAAGAGAGGAAGCCAGTAAATAGCATACCCCTCACATCATTGTCTGGCTCTCTGACTTGTGACTCAGAGCAGCGTCCATTCACAAAGGGACGGAAAGAACAGTCACCTGTAGCTTCTTCTCTCTCCCCTCACCTCTCAAGCACTCAAGGATAAATTCTGTTTGCTCTGCTTTTCAATATCACAAGGAAGTACAAGAAGAAGAAAAAAACATAGTGAAGTAACAAGGGATCTAACTCTGGGTGAATTCAAATTTTTGCTACTTATTCCCTTTCTTAAGTTTCTTACCCAAAAAACAAAAAAGCATTTTATTGACAGAATGTCATGTGAATAAAATAATACACCATATTAAGATTCTGTCCATTCAACATTCAACTGAATCTAAAGAAGAACTTTAGAATTAGTTGACAACAAAAAATAAACCCAGTTTTATTCACTGAACAAAAGACATAGATGCCACCCAGGCTTTCTCACCACCATGAATTTTCCTCATTGCCACTTTTCATTTAGTGAGCCATGAACGCTGTTCATGTATGTAGCCACTAGGCAGCAATTAAAATAAGACTTTGAAATTATGTTCAGTTCTGTTGAAATCCAATCTTTCTGAAGGAAGCTGTAGTCACCTGCTATTCTGTGGTGAAAGATCATTGAAGACTCCATGTCATATTTGGAATAGGTCGTTTGAAACTATCATCTATTAGATGGTTTGAAACATATACGGACTGTCACCACAGAAATATGTGATTTTTTTTTTTTTACTTAAAGCATGCACCTGCTTTGATCATTCAGAAAGCTTTTGATAACTTTCATCCTCAACGCATTAAGACTATACTGACAGACTCAAAGTCTGTAAGTGGAAACGTGTAGAAAGAGTTTGCTTACTACAAAAAAAATTGACAATAACAGATCTGGATCAAATTCTTTTGAGATCTTTTTTAATCCCTTACCAGACTCCTAATTCCAATCATAATTCTGAAGGCTTCAGATTAACATGGTGTTCACTCTGAATTCAACAGTCAGGACCACATCAAAATTAAATGTTTGAGGCTTAAACAGTGAAAATCTCCTTGAAAATCTCAAGTAATGTTCTCGTTGTGTGCACCAGATGTGACATGCATATGCCAAATCTTAGCCATTTTAGATCTGAAGAAATACAGGGGCTAATTAAATCCTTACCAGAGATTTACATTTTTGATTACATACCACAGACATTTTAAAAAGAGGTGCTTTAAATATACATAATATTTAATAATAATATTCTATTTTGCTCCCTCATCCACATCTGTTAATAAGTGGAAGCTAACTTTTTGGGTTTTTCTGACAGTTATACCATCTGTCATTTTATTCAGTCAGTCTCTTTCCTTTCATCCTTTTCATGTTATTTGTCTGATGCTTCAGATTTTGCTCCACCAATTCGTCTCCTTCTCCCCCTTCCTTCCTGTCAGTCTTTTCCAGCAACTTCTAATGGTGAAAAATGTTTAATCATCTTGCAAATTTCCTTTTAATCATATAGCAATACCCTCTTCCTTTAGAAATCCAATTGCCTAAAGAAACATTACAAATAGATACTCCCTTCCCTTTTCAGGCGCCCGTTGTCGCTAATCTCTTCCACCTCCTCGTGATCCTTCGGGAAACGTTAAATCACTTTTAAAAACTTCTTATTCATCCATTGGTTCATTCCCTTCTTTTGAGGAAAAGCGTGTCATCTCCTCTTTCAATCCCATTCATTCTCGCCTCTTCTATATTCTTCATTCCAACTCTTCACAAAATGTTCAGTCACATCTTTTTCATCCTTAAATCCTTCTTCCACCCAGTTATATAGTACATACTCAATCATTTGGAAGCTTGTGTTTCCAATCTTCCCATATGGTCAGTCTTACTGAAACTTTTCCCTGTTTCACTGAAAATATGGCAACACTTTCAAGTCTTTAAATATTGACAGAGTAAATATGTCTTAATATTGACTAAATGGTCCAAAGACGTCTTTTTCTTGACATATATTTTAAGATGTTTATCACAAGTTTAGGTGTAGGCTTATCTTAGGTCGGACAAGAAATACTAAATAATAAAAAACAAAAAACTGTGAAATGAGCTAGAATTGAAATTAATGACTTGCTCATTTCAGATCATCTTTCCCACATGAGCAGGGTATTTCATAATTGCCATCATAATGTATACTTAAAACAACTTATATGCATTTATCATTTTGCAAATATCTGGTTTGTGAGAAAATGTTGTTCCTTTTATGAAATTATGATTTATGCTGGACAAGAAACACTTTTATGACTTTTCATTATTTGAAAACAGACTGAATTTTGAATCTCGTCATACTGATAAACTGCCTGTTGTGAGTTTGCTGCCTTTTCTACAGCTAAAAGACTTAATGACATGCAAGTTTAAAATGAGAATTGTTTTCATCCAGCGGTATGTAAATACATTGTTAATTTTCACTATTACACCATCAATTTTTGTTTTGAATTATTGTGGCTATTGTGGCTCTACAAAATTGGTTTTGTTTATGTGGGACATGTTAACGTCATACAATGATGTCTAAGTTAGAACCCCATTTAGACTCAGCAGTTTAGCTTGCTCTAAACACTGTCAAATATCTACATGCAAATTTAGGATTAGCTCTTTAGACTTAATGAGTCATGTCTAAAAAAAGTTCCCACATAGCCTTTAAATAGGGTCTACTGCACAGTGATTACTTATAAAACATGCTGGATTTAGAAATGTTGGCAGCCTTTAGGAGATCTCAGCACAAGGTGCCCACATTCTCTAGGGAACAGATAAAGACCATTCTCTTTAGCTTATAATAATAGCTGCAGCACTGATTGCTAATGTTAGGCATGAGCTATGATAACCTTGAGTAAAATGTCCAGTTTCTGTGGCTAACTATAACAGCCAACTGTTAATGCTGCTGCTCACAGAGCAACACTAAAAGCTAACATTAGCAGGCTAATTAGTCAGGCTTTGCTGGCTAGCCTGCACCCTGCTAGGATTTTAGCATGCCAACTTAACCTTTAGAAGAGTGTGATGACAATAACAGAAGCAAGCAGTATCCATCCATCCATCCATCCATCCATCCATTGTCTTCCGCTTATCCGGGGTCGGGTCGCGGGGGTAGCAGCTTCAGCTTCTGAAGCAAGCAGTATAATTTATAATATAACTTAGCTCTCAGCACATAACTTTCGAAGAAGACAGCTGCTTTTTGTGTGAATGAGAAATGAGAGTAACTGGGCCGATACAGGAAACAGACCGGTGACTGCTCCAAGCTCAGGAACCTTCTCTAGGATTTTATAAACCACAGGAGCTACAAGACAGAGCATTTTAAGGTTTTTAAGATAGCAGGTTCTTAAAACTGTGGTAAACCTTGAGACAAGTAACTGGCTCATGCCAGTTACTTGTCATGGGCCAGTTACTTTTCTGACTGAAAAGTCAGAAAAGTCTGACTGAAGCTTCTCATGTAAATGTCTGAAGCCTTCTCTCATGAGTGGATTTACATGTTAAGGAAGCATTCAGCACTCAAAGTTACGCATCACTAAAATAATGGGATATATTTATGTGTAGATTTTTATTATCTTTTTTACAATTTTGAGGAAACAGGTGAATTTAACACAATTTATAGCATGTACATAAAATGTGAAAAAAGGGAAGCACTGAATACTTCCCGGATGTGTTGTAATTTTAAAGACATAACTCTTCTAAAGAGAAAAGAAAACAACAAACAAATAAATAAATACCACTCATAGACAGACAAATTTCTTCTTTCTGACCAAGACATTTCATACGTGATAAAAATTCAAGTACAGAACTACTAAGAAGTTTTCATCGATTCTCTCCAGTTGTTCTCGTACAGCATACATGGAAAAAAGGTTCTGTGCGGATTATAACCCAAGACCAAGTTCCAAGAACTTCAAAATCAGGATTTGGAAGAACATAATGATGCAATTTTGTTCTTGAAACTCTGGAAGAGAAAAAAAATTCTACTTTCTTGTGACTTTGTCTTGGATTTAAAGGATCGGATTTGTGAAACTGGATCTCCAGAGGATAAATCCTTTCTGATCTGCTACCGGCTTCACAAAAAATGAGTTAAAAATATGAAAGAAAAAAAAAAATCTTCCCACATTTCATATATGCATTCATGGCACAGGACAAAGTAATTACAAGGAGCCCTTAGCATAAGGACGTCCAGTCCCGCACAACCGGTCATTCTGCTCACGCCATCCCTGCAGCAGGTTTTTTATTAGAAGTAGGAGTATGTTGGAGTGGAGATAAGATGGGCACTACAGCACGTCTCAACACAGAGGGTGGGGGTGGAAGTAGGGGAGCGAGAGAGTCGCATGAAGGCACCAACTGGTGTGTACAACAAGCTCTCCCCTTTCCACAACTATAATTCCAAGGCTGCCCCACTCCTATCTGCAACCCCAGGAAACTCTCAGGGTGCAATTTACCGCGTGCACTTCGCTGATAATACTGTCTCCAGGGCAGAAAGGAGAGAGTGATGGGCTGGGATAGAAAACAGAAAAAAAGACAGAGGGGGATAGAGGATTTAGGTGGTAAGGAGGAAGGGGGGGCAGGAGCTGAGAGAAAGAAAGACAGAAAAGCAAGAAGATGAGGGAGGCAGAACACGGTGAAGAGGAGGAGATAGAAAAGAAACAGGGAGGTAATAGGTGAGGATAAGAAGGGAGGAGTGAGGCAGAGCGAGTATCACCATGGAAATTACAAATGCAAACCCGAGAAGCAATTTGTGTCAGTACAAAACACTCCAACTTGCGATTTGGCTGGAGCAACAAAAAAAACCCAGCAAACTGAATCATGACTTGACTCCACAAAAACATATCTCCTCCAACTCACAGACACTCAAGTTAATTAGTTTTTTTTTAAACAGTTACACCACTGAACTCTTGTAAAACCTAGAATCTGCAGAGACAAAAAATGAAAAAGAAAAAGGAGAATAGAAACTAAAACGGATTCCTGCAAATGAAAGACAACAGCTCCCCCTACAGGTTATCCCTGTGATTGGTCTAAGATGAAATCCATCACATTCACAAATAACGTAATTTCCAACTGAATGTGGTGATGTTAGAATATCATATTAATAATAACATTTTATTTATAATGCACTTTACATGTAAATCTTAAAATGCTGCAGAATTAATATCAATGGGAAGTTTTGATGGTTGCAACAGAAAAGACAACAAGTACCTTCTGCTTCTTATGTTTTTCTCAGAACTAAGACTGTTGTTTCTATAGAAACTGAAATAACACACAGATTATCTCAATCATTATGAAATCTGATTAACTTAATTTCTTTCTGGGATTATAGAAGTATTTTTAATTGAACTGTATGGTGTTTTATGGGATAAGACAAAAAAAGTAGTGCAAAACAATGAAGACGAAAGAAAATAATACATTGTAACATGTGGTGGCGCAGGGGCAAACCACAGCCCATGTATGGAGGCTTTAGTCCTCGTGGCGATAGCCACAGGTTCGATTACCGGCCTGGTGAAATTTGCCGCATGTCTTCCCTCTCTCTCATTACCCTCTTTCCTGCCGAACTACTTTTAAATAAAGGCCACTAGAGCCAACAAAATCTTTTTTTTTTTTTTTTTTTTAAAAAAGGCTCAAACTCAGCCTGACTGAACAGAGAGGATCTGTGTAAAATTTTCAAATTCTTTTATCTTCTGAGTAAGGAATTATTCTAAGACAGATTTCACTAAGGGAAAGATCTCTCAGGAGGATAGGTTTTAGGTACTGTGATTTGATTAAGAAGGTGTGTCTAACAAAGAGAGAGACATTGTGAGCATGATGTGTGAGAGTGTGTGTGTATGTGTGTGGGGGTGTGCATGCGTGCGGGTGCATGTGTGTGTGTATGTACCAATTCTTTGGCCTTCTCTGCTTCCTTTCGTACTTGTTGTCGTTCTCGGCTCATGGTTTTAACCAGCTCCTCTCTTGCTGCCTCCCTCTCTCTTTCCGCCATCTTGGTCAGCTCATCCTTCAGTATCGTCTGCTGCCGCTCATACCTAAAAAAATTACAGGATAAATCATAAATTATTACAGAAAAGGCTCCATTTTCTTATGACCTGACAAGTGTTTAATCCTGACTGTTATTGTTACACTCAAATGGTTGAGATGTCTCCGCAAGTCAAATATTCACAGTTCAGGCCATTTTTGAGCTTTTTTCAAAGGTGTAACTATAACATTTTACTATGAATGAATGAAAGATATTTCTACAGTGGTCGAGCATTATATGCATAACCACAAATTGGATATTATTCCTTTCCCTAGATATTTGACCAGATTGGTTTAAAGATAGAAATATTTCATATTGTTCCAGTCTGCATTTGACATCTGCACCCCTATCAATTTTCCCATTAGATACAGGTGACCAGTGACAGGCAATAAAACTACTTCAATAACTTATCAAGGAGCAGAAAATGTCAATAACAACAATAGGTACACCGCAAAAGCAGAAAATCTTACCAAGGATTGTTGGTCTAGTTTCTAGTGGCAATATCTTAGTACAGTTAAAATAAGACAAAACTAAATTACAAGTAACTTTCCAGCAAGATATAGGAGTAAAATAAGATAGGATTAAATAGCTCCTTATTATTGATGAAAAAAGAACTAATTCCATTGGCAGATTATTTCATTTGTAATAGGAGAAAAATTGTCTTGTCATAAGTTATTGACTGCAGACTAAATAGAAGACTTTATTATGTCTTCTAGGCAATTAATAAATGAGGTAGCTACAATACATAAAGCTAAATCTGATCATCAATGCTCCATTTATGTACCAGGAATAAATGGGTTTTGGATTTGACCCTCTTACCCACCTTCTCTGTTCATCTTTAGCGAATGTCTTCCCGGACTTGCTGCTGGGCGGGGCCCGGTGAGCGGGGCTCTGCTGGCCCTGAGAGGCTGAGCTGGCACTGCGAGAGGCACCTGGTCACAAAGCCAAACATTTCATATGAGAAACGGTGACAAATCAGCAATGCAGTGCTTTCTCTGGTGTGCCTTGAGCTCCAAAGACTGAATTCTACATGTTGAAAAGCATAATTTATATTTATAATTCATATTCATAATTCATATTATAAATATGACTGGCTTCTTAGAGTTTCAGATTTTTATTTTGGTTCACAAGTCGTTTTGACTTGACAATTTTGGCCCACATGACAAAAAGTTTGGACTCCACTGCTGTCAGAGGATGTAAACAACTGCTGGAGATTCACCTTCCAGCAGGAATGCAACTTTAAATGTACAGAACGACATACAAAAGAACAGGTTATAATAAATTCTCTCCAGTAGAGGTGCACCGATAAAGCTGACTGACAAACCAGTCTAAAAGGTGACAACTGCACACGCATGGTTAATAAGAGTCACCCCACTGCTGCCAACTTAGTGATTTAGTCACTGTATTTAGGTTCTTATCAGACAAGAAAAAAGAAAAAGGAGAACAGAAATGATTCCTCCTATAAACAGTACAATGCATGAAGGACCAAAGCATGCGTTAGCATGGGGTCAAAAAACGCTTGAATTCAATTTAAAAATTTTAAAATTGTTAAAAATTCACAGCAAATTAAAAATTCATTTCATGGCACTTTCAAGACAATGTATCTAAATTGTGTTTGAATCAATCCAGATGTTTCAGCTGATCATAAAATGCTAATTGCTAAAAAAAAACAAACAAACAAAAAAAAAACATTGATCTGAAGAAGCCAGCTAATTGCACTTTGTAGCAATCCCTCCTCCTTACCAAGCGTGTGTGCGTGCGTGGGGGTGTGTGTGTGTGTGTTCAGGCATTTGTTACTGATACACTCTGCTTCTTCATGCTATAATTAGAAATGATCAGAACACTCTGAGGTTTTTCCATTTTAAAGTCCAACATCAACAAGACAGTATAGTTCAGATATGATCTTTTGCTACCGACCAGTTAAATTCAAACTTTTACCTTTTTCTTTCTGAGGACTTGTGGCTGAAGATGAGGATTCTGGAGGAATGTTAGCCACTCCTCTCATCCTCTGGAGAACATCCTCTGACAGCTGCCAGGGGGAAAGAGGAGACATTTAGGAGCTAGATATGGAGCATACAAACTGACAGTCTACCAACAACTTCATATCTTAATCAATAGACAATAATATAGAACAATAATACACAATATTTGGTGCCGATTTATTCAAGACAAACAGGTCAGAGCAACTTAAATCTGAAAATACAAGACCAGGTCCCCCTAATAGAGCCGTTTGGATGTTTCTATGGGAAACGGTTAAACATAGCTACACATAAAACCGCAGAGGGCAGGACCATTCACTGACACACTCTATGACTCATTAAATCTGAATGTGCAGCCAGAGTTGGCAAACACAATTATAACTTTGACTTTTAGCTCTTGACAGACATTTTTGGACAACTAAAGAAAACCTAACTCCTGAAAAAGTTAGAATCTTTTAATTCCAGTGCGTCGTGATTCTAAATTCTGAAATGTCTTAAAAACAATCATTGAATATTAATGCAGCAATTGCTGTGATCCCACAAATGCATGAAAACAATCAAAAAAAAAAAAAAAAAAAACTCTGGCAGGACAAAAACGGCATGAACAAACTGGTCACAGATGCTTGCGAGTTCACAAATTGGGTGGAAGATGTTGAGGAGAGTAAGCTTACATTTGTTGCCAAAGCAAAAAAATTAAAAAAAACTGTAATGTTTTTTAAACTACTAAAAAGTAGTTTAAAAAAAAAAACTACTGTTCAGTGTAGTTTTTTTTTTTAAAGTAGTTACATTAAAAAAGGTATTTGCATAAATATGACTGGAACACGTGAAATGCTGAGCCTTATTTGGTAAGCCAAAAGAAACGTTTAAAACATGAATATGGACATACAAAGCTACAAAAAGGCCAAATGGCACATTTTACATTTTCCAAACGTCTTGCCATAACGTACCACAAAAATACCCAGTCCTTTCATAGGTCTGGTTAATTATAATGTAAAATTCCGACACGCAAACTCGCCATCGAATGCAGCACTGCTATGCTTTAAGCCTTTCACCAAACTCCATTCAAAAACTAATCATTTTAAGTCCTCAAAAGATATATAAAACAGGCTTTGATGACATTTACTTCTCTGATGAATTCATGACAAAGCAGCAATGCAGCACGCAAGTTCATCTACAATAGTGGCCGTACTTTACGTTCATCTCGCATCATAATTGGTAAATATATTACAACGCTCAAAATAATAAGGAGTCATAAGAAAGTGAAGCATATTAGTCTAGATAGAACGTTTTTAAGTTATCTAAATACCTTACATAGTTTCACATTGAATTGGCCATCGGCTACGTTAATTAGTTTGCGAATAATTATGTTGAACTGTTACGGCCCTGTTGTATCCAATGAAGTCTGGCGAGAAGGAAAAGTGACCCTCCAGGGCTCGTGAATCAAGCTGCTCCACCGCCTCCGCAGCTCCTCCATCCTCCTTCACAGGTGGTACACCTGACGTTCCCCACAGTCTGAGGGTTTGTTGGGTATGTGCTCTGGAGCAACAAGCTTCCAGCTGGCCAGCATTAAACTATCGTCAGCATGACTTATCGGACGCTAGCTAAATTAGCATTACCTTTATCCCGCGGAGAATCCTGACTCTGTCTTCATCATCCACGCCGAAGGATACTTTCCTGGTCGTACTCTCCCCCGAGCCCATGCCTCCTGCTTTCCCCTTTCACCTTACTTATTAGCTGCTAGCTGAATATTGGTGCTATCATGAAACAATGTTTATGTCCTGCCCAATGACAGAATGTGTGACAGACGGGAGTGCGGGTTGCCAGTTTTCTGTGTTATATCCTCCGTTCTCTGTGGCGTTTCAAACCTGGAGAATGGATTCCCAGAAATGAATCAACCCAAAGAAGCGACTAACTGGACATACGTGTTGTTTTCAAACTGCCGACAGATAAAATGTATCGAGAAAAATTAATGTTTGACATTTAGGGGATTATATCTAAACCTGGCAACCCCACTGGCAGTTCATTCATGCAAAGGCTGCACAAGGCCATGGGCGGCCAAACATTGTATGAGGTCCTGATGGTGAATCTCATGCGGGGGCCCAGTTCCATCTAAGCTAATCAAAACTATAGAACATTTGATTTGTTTGATGACCTAATGGTTTTTAAATTTCCTCTTTTTTTAATTGATCTTTTTTAATCAAAAACTTACACTGTTAACTTCTACTGGAGTGTATCAGTCATCAGTTACTGAACTTGGCTGCTCAATTCTGTCTGAGTTTCCCACACAGACTTTTCAGCTTGAGGAGCGTTCTTCATGTATTTCCAACAGTATTTGTGTAGCCAACCTGAAACATTTTCTACTACCAATGGACTAGTTAAATAAAGTTTCTAACTGTACATATTTACAAAAGAATTAATGTTACATGTTTCAGGAAAAAGCAAATAAGTTAACTAAATGTTTTAAATATATTTTTTTAACTAAGACCTGGTCACATTTCAATTATGCAAAAGATTCATGTCACCAGGGCCAGCACAAGGGTGTGTAAGGACTAAGACATATATTTGAGGTGCTGTCCTGCAACCAATCAGGATAGTGGTGTGTTTGAGTTTACTCATATGTTGGTTCTTGAATCTGTAAATCATGAAAAACTCAAGTAAAGATAGGAGTGTATTCAAATAAGAAAACCAGCTGTAAGTTCTAATTGTGGTTCTTTTGGCCTCAAACTCGCCATGGGATCAACACACCCAAAGTTTAATTATACCTCAGGCGGGCTCAGAATGTGACAATACATTCTACACAACAGTGACAAAGACAGTGACAGACACAACCATTACAAACTTTGTGTATCAAATAATTTATTTGAACCCTAAACACAAAACATGTCTCATGCTAAATGTCAGCGGTCTCGTGTTTATTGGAAAATAAAAAATAAAATCAAAGGGGAAATGCATTTAGCTTAAAGCAACTACATCACAGAAAGGAAACCTGTTAAAATAAATAACCTAAGAAGTGCAAAACACCTGTGTCATACTGTATGTACTTCACAAAAACACCCTAATCATGACTGCTTTTATAAACCAATCACAAATCATCTTGTATGATTAAATAAAATGCTAAATAACATCAGCTTAGTCATGCTACTTTATATAAACTGTATAGTAATAAGAACAATGATACCTAAGATCTACATAGAGTCTTTCAAGAAACTCAGGAACGTTTTACATAGAGTAGAATTAAACTCAAGGAGTAAAGTCAAACAACATTTTGAAGAGCATCTTGTAACTCAGATGGGAGAGAGGTTGGTGCAAGTGACAGAAAATAGACTCATGTCACACAGGACTGTTGTGTCTGACTCAGTGTGTTTGGTTGAAGAAGGTTTGACAGGTGCCCACGACCTAGGACACTGAGGGATTTGCAGGTGAGAAGATCTTGTAAGTGATGTGGTATTTGGCAGGCAGCCGGTGGAGATTTGGGAGACAGGGGGTGATATGTTGGTAAGGCTTAGTGTGTGTTAGTCGACTAGCGGCTGAGCTTTAGACCTGCTGGATCTGGTCCAGGATTCTGTTGGAAATCTCCAACAGAGACTGCAGTAATCCAGCCAGGCTGTAACAAAGGCATAGATCAACCTCTCTGTTACAGTCAGTTATTGTTAGCTGACTGTAAAGAAATGTTTATGTGCAGGTGAGAAAAAACACCTTTGTGAATAATTTGATGTTAATCTGGAATGAAGTATGGAGTTTCCATTACAGGTATGCACAAAACTTTGTCAATATTCTGCTAATGTTGAAGTAATGCAATTTTACAATTAGTGTTTCCATTAAATAAGAAACACAATTAAAATCAAGCAAATAAATTTGTTCACACAATAAGTCATTAAAAAACATGTCACACCATGATCCACCGACTAATTCCTGCTGTATTCTTCTTTGTGGTTTTTGTCAGTGGAAACATCCCGGTTGTTTGTTGCATGACTCTTGTAATGCAAAAAGTGTTTCCATTGCAGTTTGGTGAAATTAACTCATTTTGATATTCCCAAGAAACACCTTGGTCATCGTAGTGCCAAAACATTTGGCACTATGATGACCAAATGTTCATTGTACATTACTGGGTGGTGAGATGGCTCAACCATCCATGTCTATTAGTAGAACCTCAGTAGGTATTAGTAGGTCTTTAGGGTGCACAACATGTTTTGACATGTTTTAATTTCATTCAGACAGCTGACAAGTGATTGTTGGGGTCCCATGGTGAAAGGTCTTTGAGATTCAATTGGGTGTCTTCCACATATAAATCTAAGACCATGGCAGTAGATTATCTATGATAGGAATACGAAACACACTTTTGAGGCAATCCATGGTTAGTGTTTTCATGAAATGTAAAACATGATCTTCCAGCTCCTTAAACACAGTCTTGGTTGACGAGTTTCTGGGAAAAACCTGGACTACTTTAGTCACTTAGATGTCAACATTTAAACAAACTTGGTAAGAACAAAAGTGTGAAAAAAGATCTAAAAACAGGAATACCCCAAACATATCTATGCACAGGAAAAGTTACAGACTAAATGTTGGTGTCACATCTGACTTTGTAGAGTGATCCAAGACTCTGATGTATTTGAATGGATACTAAAAGCTGGGTAAACTGGCTCCTTAAACAAAGTCTTAAAGGTGTAAAGGTGTTCTCTGCGTGATTTGATAGTGTTGAAGGACAGGGTTCCACCTTCACAGTCAAGCACAACCTCAATCTTAGATGGATGTTGGAACGTCTCCCCCAGCGCAGTATTGCTAGATGAAGAGTACGCAGTTAGCTTGCCGTTTTTCCACTGTAGTCTCCAGGACACCAAGTTGTGTCCCAGGCGGCTGTGGTCTCCACGGCGAGGGATGCTCTTGTAGCAAGCGCCAAGGGACCACATGCAGTTGCTGCCCATTTCTGCCACCCAGATATGCGTGCCTGTGGAAAAACCCTGGCTGCACAGGATCTGAGGTGCATTCAGGAAGCGCTCCGGGTGCTCTATGCAGGACTGCTTGGAGTTGGTGCATCTGACTGTGTGCAGGTCGTTGGACACCAACAAGCTGGGGTGGGCAGTGCAGACATTGAAGGTGACCTCCAGAGGGTTGAGCAGGATGTGAAGGGTGTCAAGGAGATGGACCATTTCTGTGCAGAAGTCGTTGGTTTTGAGGTCTGTCTGGAGATGCTTGGTGTTCAGGACGTTTAAGGGAATCATGCTGGGAAGACTGCCTGTGGCAGCATCTCTCAGTTTCTGTTCAATCATCATGAATCTGATGAGCAAATAAAAAAGAAAATTATTTCATTTCTAGTCATAATGCAAATAAAAATATGCATGAAAGCCTTAGACTTTTAATAAACGCACACGTAGATAAATTTTTTTGCAAGTAAAACAATTTTTCAGAGCATATCCAACTAAATTGTACAAGTATTTTGAAGTTTGCCTCTCCCAGCTTTGCACATATAAAGACTGGAATCTCAACAATTCTTCTTAGTAAAATAACCAAGTTCAGTCAGACTAGATGGAACCACAATTTTCAAGTCTACATTTATCTAATACAATATATTGGCGTTGTGGCTGCATGTTTCATTCAGCCACAATACAAATCTCCGTCCCTGTGTCAAATCAAGTATTCTTACAGGTTTGCACTGGATTTACCACAATCATCTTCCCATCAACCTAGAACACCTTATTTGTCTTTGCTGAAAAAAAACATTCCAATAGTATGATGCTGCCACCACCATGTTTCACAGTGATGATGTGCAGTCATGTGCAGTGTTTGTTTTCTTCCATACATCGTACTTTTCTACAAAGGGCTGATCACTCCCTTTGGCCAGTCTCAAGTTGAGAATCATCATGAACCAAAAAAATCCCTTTTGGCTTCATCTGACTACCTTCTTTCACATGTTTACAGAGTGTTTAAGGTAAGATGCTTCACTAGTGGTTGTCGAGTTAACATGCAAGACTCCACAGCTAGATTTTAGAATGAGATATTAGATTAAAGAATGTTGAAAACCTTTGCTCAGCACTATTTTTAGAAGAAAAGTAGGACAGGTTATGTTTGTACCTGTGTATGAAGGCGCATGTGTCTGTCTCACTGAGCACCTCAGATGCACTCTTCTCGGCCTCCTGCAGCTGCTGCTGCTGCTCCTCCAGTGCACTCACTCCAAGCTGCCAGCTTTTGCGCCGCTGCCCTCTCTCCTCCTCCAAAAGCAAACGCAGTCGCTCCCTGAACCTGAAAACATCATGTTTCATTTCATGTCACCAACAGGTTGTCATTTTCACTTAACATTAATTATTTTAAAAGAAAAACTCAGTGAAAACTGGCTTGCTTTTCAGCTGGACACCAACATTCTGACATTATTGTACCACCGGATGTTATATAAAAGTTTTAAAATCAAGTAACTGAATCCTCCCCATTACTGTCTGCTGAATTAACTAATAAAAGGTTTAAGGGTGGATCACTGTATCACTGTCATTACCCAATTAGTGAAGTGCCAAGATGGGTGTGCTTTTTATTCTACAAAAGTCACTTGCTAAACCTGCTACTCAAGTTATTACCAGAAGCTAAAGACTAGATGTACTCACGGTAAATTGGACAAAGCAGTACATTACGCAAAGTCCCTTTCATTTTAAAGTGAAAGCAAAAGGCCATCTCTCCAGAACAAACTGCAAGCTGATACACAAACGCTGTCCTAAAAATGTTTTAGTCTTGTATTTATGTATTAGTTTAAAAAGTCAATAATAGTTCAAAAGTAATTTTGGCATCAACATTTAACTCTTAATCCAGAAATCCTGGAATCATTCTTCTTCGCCATGTAAAAGTTTATTATTTTAATTTGAGCTTATGCAAGAGTAAATATTCCTAAGGATGCAGTTTACTATTTTGTTTTACATATATTTTCATTTATATATGAAAATATATTGATATTTACAAGCATTACTATACAATGCTAAAAATTGTATCAGCTCTAGAACTGTTGCAGAGCAGGACTGTGCTAAAAATAACTCACCTGAAACCAAATCACCAGTTGGTCCTGTTTACTAACCAGCTATTGTTATCAGTGCTTCAGCACAGCTAGCTACCACCAGAAGACAGAAAAATAGCCACTCACAGTTGTATAAATGAGTTTCTTCAAAAGGCTGTGAAATTTGTTTTGAGCCTGTTGATTGGTTCTCATCCTGTACATAACATTAAGACATGTATTATTGTGGTGAGTGCCTGCAGTATTTTAATTTCTGAGGACCATGAGGATGTCGTCATCATTTGGTCAGTAAAACATTTACAACTTTGGTTTGACCATATCTGAAAGCTGTTGGCTTTTATTCTGAAGGCATATATTTGCTGTACTCCTTCCTAGAAAAGCTGGCAGTGAAGAAATGTCATATGGGATTCACACAACTGGAATCCATGTTGGCAGATGCCTCCATTACAGTGCCCATTTCTTACAGCCACTAAGTTCAACGATTCTTTGGCAACAAGCAAATAGTCACCAATTTATACCAATGCAGCATTGGTGTTTTGCTTTTGCACAGCACTTAAATAAACCTAATGTACAGTAGCACCATTTCAAGCTTCTATCAATATACAAGGGCTTACCTGTCCACTATTGCAGCCATACTATCCATAAGTGAGACTGCCTTGTTGACCATTTTATCTCCAAAAGCCTCAGAGGCTCCCTGGTCCTCTTGTGTCTTCTGAAGGAGGCACTCTGTCAGTTGCAGTCGGCTGGAAACCACCTGCAGACATGCAGTTAATGTGTTGACGTTTACATTGTATGGACAGAAAGAGAATCTGGAAAAACAGGATGCAACTTTCCTGCACAGCATAGTACAAGTCCAAGAATGTACACTGTGCATGACTTGTCAGAAGTGATCACACTGTTCTCATCAGAGATTATCTCTTGTGTCTGCTTTTGCATTGTTTTTAGACATGTTTTACAAAACACTGAATGTGAACCATGTTGGAACCAGGAGTTTTTCCCCTAGCCTCATAGAGGCCATGTGTCCCTGTCTTTATCTCTGCCCAGAATATTCTTGTAATTCCAACTCAGCAATCTGATAGAAAGTCCAGAGTAGTCAGTAGAATTAAAAAAACTAACTGCCCTCAGTTCAGTTTACCACTGAACTGAGGGCAATGTCCTTAGAACACCATAAAAAAACTTCACATTGTCCTTTCTTTTATTTGCCACCTGTACATCATAATAAATATGTTGTCTTGTGTAAATCTGCTAGTTCTTGCATCCTAAACACAGTAAATGTAAGCTACCTTGCTACGGCTCTCCAAGGCTCGTCTCATCTCCTCCTCTGCCACACTGATGGTGAGAACATCGTGGTCCTGGTTATGGCCTTCCAAACATGTGATGCACAGAGACTTCATGTCATTAGAGCAAAAGTACTCAAGTGGAAGGTTATGGTCGGGGCAGGCCCTGCTCCCCAAATCCTTCAGAGGTTCCACCAGAGAGTGCGTCTTGAATGACTCTCTCTCGTTGTGCTTCTGGAGATGCCTGAAGCACAGCGACACTTCACACTTCAGACAGGTCTTCACCGCCGGAGTCTTGTCATCTATGCATTGGTCACAGAAAATGACATCATCCGGCTCTGGGTTCGCCGGTTTGATCACATCCTGGACCTCTTCATAAATGTTTTGAGAAGAGGCTTGGAAACCCTCGACAATGTTGGAAAGTTTGAAATTTGTCTGCAGGGTTTCGACGCCATGATAGGCCTCGCGACACTCTGGGCAGCGTAGAGGTTCTTTGCCGCTGTATGTGGAGTCAGCAGACTTGGAGATGCAAGCTCGACAGTAGTTGTGCCCACAAGGTAGAACAACTGGATCGTTGTAGAGCTGAAGACAGATGGGACAGCTCAGCTCCTGGACAACCTGATCCTCTTGCTTTGATAAAAACATACTGAAGGTTGAAAAGAATTACAGTTTCTTTTCTCTCTTCTGGTTGTAGTTTCTTTCTTCGTTTTTGTCTCTTCTTGACAAAATCTTTCATCCATCCAAGTGAGAAACTAGTATCTTATCTTTTTTTCTCATTAAGAGAACCACGGGTGGAGAGACAGGTAGCAAACAAGGAGCAATGCTACCAGTTTTTATCGAAGCGAGAGGTAGGAGGTGCTAAACTTGTTTGCACAGCAACATTCCAGAGTCAAGATCACCTGTGTGATACATCCAGCTTCAGGAATGCCCTTGTATCTTCCTAAACTGGCTCAATTAAAACACAACATACTGAGCAAAAAAGAAAATCTTCATCAACATTCATTAAATGTATTTGGAAACTTTATGTCTTCTTGGTGAGAATAAAGCAGCTGTTATTGCTTCCGTGTTGATATACAGCAAAAAGGGGAAGTTCATATTTTACGTATGAGGAAAGTCACATCCTCTGCAAATTCTTTTTTTACTGTGATCATTCCAACAAACAAGAGAAAGGAGAGAAAAGATGGTATCAAAGTTTCCACTTGAAATCAAGGTCAAAGGTTGAGAAAAGTGTCAAGTCTTTTAGTGAAGATGAAAATTGTTTTCCTAAAATTTGTAATCTGACTGTTTCAGAGGGCTGGCTGCAACTGTTTCCATAATAAGAGGCAACTCATTGTCAACTTGAAGCCAAAATCTCCTTGTTCTTTTTCTTCTGTTTGATGAAAACAATAAATATAGGACCTCGAGTGTACTTTTCAGCTGACACGCCTTATTCCACTTGGTTATGTGCAGAACAGCAGGTACACAGAGTCTGCAAGAGCAATGACATTGACATGCATATTGCTTTTGACTGTTTTGTTGTGAATCTTTTATTTTTTGATTAATTACATGCTATTGTTCATGATCTAACTCCTGGGCATTCCTTTGAGTGTTTTTTTGTTTTTTCTGGCACACCTTCATCTGTGAACCAGACACCTGTTGATCAGGGAATTCAAGCCTTTAGAAGAAATGGTAAGTTGAAATGTCTTTCACTCTCATCAGATGCTGGGAATTTTCTCTCACAAGTGGTTTACAGAGAAGTGCTATTGCACGGAAATATCCCCATTATGGGACAATAAACGATATTTCTATTCTACTCTATTCTATTCTATGCTATTTCCAGGAGAACAGCACTCGCCTTGCTGTATTATGCTTATTGTAATGTTTGATGAATACAGAACTATGTCACTGTTCATATTAAATCCCTTGCATCAAGTTTTGGATGTCACTCAAGTTTACAAAACTATTAAACTAGATGAGTAAATACTTTTGTCATTATAGTATACATGTAATTCTAAATATTCTGACAAAACAAAATATTAAGTCCATCAAAGGATCTTTCTGCTACATCTATAATAAAAACATGATTCAGAAATAAGCCAAACTGCACAGGAATTTGTTATATTACAAGTATTGCAGCATGGTAGTGATGCGTACAACTTCTGGATTCATTTCAAAGTCTACCTTCATGAACCTTTCGTCCATTAAGTGAAATTTTCCAAAATACAACAACCTGGTTTGTGCTCTGATCTAAGTCAGCCATGTTGCCCATATTTTCTCTGTTATAACCACATGACTGACTCAAGACTTTACAGGATTCTATGAATTCAGTCTCTATGTTTTCCACCTGGTGAGAATGGCCTGTTTGTTTTCTCTATTCCAGTCAGTCTGTCCTTGTATTTCCACCTGTTTATGAACTCCACCCTCATTGTCTGCACATTCCAGGCTAATCCTCCCATTATAGTTATTTGACCCGATAAAAGTCTGATTTTGAACTGAATTGTGAGGTTGACTGCTGTGTTTGTCATCTTTTGTGTCTTGATGATCAGTTTGGATGCTTAGTTAAGAACAGTAAGAGTTTTATTGCTGTTCTTCATTCCTAAACTATGGAATCTCCAGTGAAACAGAAAAGACAGACTGACTTTAAAGGTCACACAAAGCTCTTTTTGCAGTCAGTAGCTGTGTTTCTATTAGCCAAAGAATTGTGAAAAATGGATTTACAAAGATAATTTTATTTAATGGGAAGATGCCAATTTGAAAAAAAAAACAACCTTTTTTGATAAAGTTTTTGTGCAAGGCTGAGGTGGTTTTTCATCTGTATCAAAATGTGTGTATTTCTCAAACTGCAATAGAAACACTTTTTCTGTATCACACAAGTCACATGACCAGCAAACAGATGTTACTACTGGCAGAAAAGGCGAAGAAAACGACAAGAAGTGGTAGAAGGAGGAGGAAGACATAGACATGGCATGTTTTTAAAGAAACAAGCTTCTTCACATGTGATTTTAATTGAGTTTCTTCTTTAATGGAAACACCACAATTGCAAAATTGTATTTTTCCAACATTAGTGGAACAAAGATTTGTGCACATTTGTAATGGAAATGCAACTAAAGATGAATTAAGGGTATATGAGAGAATGTAAGTGTCTTAGTAGCCTTTATCTCTCTTTTATCCTCTCCATTAAGGTGTTATATCAGAGGATAAGTAGTCTTATCTGTTATTTGTTGTCCGGAGTTCGTCATGTCAGAGTTCAAGTCATCTTATTCAGAATTTTGCCTCTGATGAAAAGTAAGTCGGTTAGGATGTTCAATAATCTGAGAAGCATCAAAGTTGAAGCCTATCGTAAACTGAAAGTTGCTGAAGCAGTACTGCAATTCTTCCCCCTCTAAGCAAGTTTATCATCAACGTGGAGTAAGAGGAAGACAAACCGAGAAAGAAGTCAGGGTCAACAACTATAAGCTTGAGCGTCATTTGCAGATGCCTAAATGGACACACCAAATGCATTCTGGACATAGTTTTATGACCACATGAGACAAGAATGTCATCTGATCAGCACAGAAAGGAATGACAAGTATTCACATGCCATGCTGCAAAATTCAGGGACAAGAAGCGGGCACCGAACGCTGGTGGAAAATCATGAAAACTGTATTTCAACTCCAAGTAAAGTCATATTCTGATATTGATTCATCCTGTTGTGTCCTGATGATGCTAAACACTAAAAGGCTTCTGTCTTTGAATGTGGCAGGATTGTTGAGCTTCACAAAGAAGGCCTCACAATCACCCATCGCTGCAGAGTATGAATATAGCAGGACAGTTGGTGTCAACAAAAAAAATCAATTGTAGACCCAAACATGGATTACCTTAAAAGAGTCACAACACCTGATTGGCTGTCCATGAAAAATCAAGCCAATTTTGACCAAAATGAACATCTTTCTGATGTTGACTCAGTGGTAAGCTTAGCAGTACACATACTGCTAAGCTATTAAGTACTTCAAGGTGCAACACTCCTATCAGTGACTGTAAACAGCTTAGTAAAGAAATGTTGTGAGCAATGTTATCCTGTCTGAGGATATGGATTCAGAGGATGGAGGTGGAGCTTCACGCATTGAGACCAGTAATCAGAGCAGAGTGTGGGCAGAGTCACAGTGAGGCAGGGCCAGTTAGATCCAAGGCCCACAAAATACAAATCAACATACAACATGCACTCATATTCAACCAGGTTTGAAAAAAAATCACAAACTTCTGCTGTTTATTTTTAGTCCTGTAGAGGGTGACATAACTCTTTAAAAGTACATTCTGTGCTTAATACCAAACTGTCCACGCAGCTACTCACCAAATACAGAAAACTAAAACTGAATGAACAGACGTTGCCATGGCTTGATGACGCTCTGAGTCTTTCCTGCACAGTCATTGCTACATGAACAACAGAATCAGCCGAGGCAGATGCATCAAAAAGAATTGCGCAAAGTTCAGAGACGTTACGTCTCTTTGCCAGCCTGCCTCTTGTTCACCCAGCTTGAGAACACCATGATACTGAAGGCACAGGACCCTGCCAGCAAAGCCCACTTAGCTGACGGTGAGTCACATGTCCTGATGGAGTTCAATGTGAGCCAAGAGTCCTATTACTAAAAAAATGAAACGGAAAACAAAAACATGGTCAATGTGGGCAAATTTATCTTGCCAGAGCAAACCTTGCCCTTAGAAAATATTCTAAAAAAAAAAAACTGTCCATTTGAATCAGTCATTTGTACTGGAACACCAAACTTCTACCATTAACATTTTTATATTGGTTTGCAGTCAAGGATGACACGACATCATTCCAAGGGTTGTTAATAGGGTTGAAAATAGGCGCAGCATGGACACCCCTGATTTGTATAATTTTCCGTCTTTGGGTTCCAGGAAGTGGGGTGGGACCGAGCTGGAAGTTCTAATGCAAAAACGCCGGACCCAGCTTTGAAGCCAGGTCAGGTCGGGTCGGGCCAGGTCAGGTAGAGCTGGGTCAGGCTGGGTCGGGCCCTGCAGTGCAAAATGGACTTAAGTCACCCTAATAGCAACATGTTGGCTGCTGTACACCATATTGAGACACAAGAGATGCTTTTTACATTGAATCTATTTCCTCCTATATTTAATCCTATGAAAATACAGGAGACTTTATGGAAGTGACCACTAGAATGCCATTTTCTCTGCACACTAATTTAACTTTTAAAAGTTTAAGTGACATGAGTAATTTGGCAAGACACTGTAAATTATTTAGATTTAACTCAGATCTAGATTAAGACTTTGTTTTACTGGGAATGTATATATCACCATTTTTTTTTAGCTATGGAGACACCAAATAAAGGATAATTAAGGATAAAAAGAGAGCAGAATTACATTCAGATTCATTCAAATGCCTCAAAACAGAACAGCTCAGAGTGCTTCACATGCACAGGCTCCGGGGCCGAGTCCGCCTCGGCGACTTGTGCAGATAGAACGCAGAACCTCTGGTCTTTTGGATAAGGATAAGGTAAATTAAGGATAATTAAGTTATCTCTGTGTTTGTCTAATATTTTAGCTGATCAAAGCACAGAATTTGTGCAGAGACCAGATGAAACAACAGAAATCATCAACTTTATCAAGTAAACACATTTAAGAAAGTCTGCTAATTATTTGCAAATTAAAAAGTGTTTTGTTTTTTTTCTAATAAGTATGATAATGTATCTAAAAGAGATTTTTTTGTTTGACAGACAAACTGAACTGTCCTCTTGGTTCTCCTCAAGAAAGTTAAAAGTGTGAGACTGTGTATGTCAGTTGAAGTATTACTCAGGTTGATGAAACATATTGTGTACAATAAATGCTTGCCTTTGACACACTAGCTTGTGATCAGCTGTACCCACGAAAATAATATGCACTAAGTCATCCTCTTGTCCTCAAGACAGGCATTTTTAATTTCCACCCTCTGCATTGGGATGATGTCAGGAGGTGTGCTTCTGGGACACACGGCAATCTTTCTGCTTCATTCTCTGGAGATCCTGACAGGCAACACTGTGCTGATGAACCAGATGGAAATCTTCATAAAGAACAGTCGGGTCCTTTTGGAACGTGGAAGGCATCTGATTTCACCAATAAACACTAGTGACAACATGAATAACATTTTTGTATCTCTGCTGATGGTAGAATTCACTGTGTTTTCCTCATTGTGGTTATTACCACCAGGCATCTTTATTGGATTAGAAACATACTGGCTGGGTTTTATAAAGTGGGGTAAAACAGAACAGGGAGAAGTTCTTACTTTGGCGGGTTTGGTGTGCATGACGGTTGTCATTCTGCTGGGTGCGATCTGGGTCTGGGACTGGAGTGCTCTCTAACATTTATTTCCAGTTACAGCATGAATGTGTGGGTTGTTACTGGAGCGAAATCCCCACTTTGTGCATTTATTGTTGCTCTCCTTCAATATGTTGATGTTATTCATAAACCAGCTGACTTCCCTATAATTGTGTTTATTTCATCTTTATTTATTGTGTCCACAAAATCAAAATTTGTCCTTTTGTTTTCCTTATGTTATCCTAGTATTCTTGCATTGCCAAAAAAAAAAAGGTTCTATTTCACTGGCATTTTTCATTACAAATATGTTTAATGTTTCATATCAACCAATCATTACCTTGCCCTCGTTAAGCAGTACACACAGTGCTGTAGTGGAAGGCCTTTTGTTGGAGTTTTAACTGTCCACATAATGGTAGCCGTAAAAGGAGTGGTTTTATTTGAATCTTGGAAAAGTGGTGGAGTGTTTAAAATCTGGGGTGGTGCCACGGCGTTGGGTGGAGCCGTCTTAGACGTTGCACAGTCAGTTTTGCATGTACTGGGCCCGGGTCCTTCCATAGGCATTTGTGTGGGGATTTCAGGAGCAGCAGGGGTATCTCTGGTTGTAATAGACCAGTTTGATGTACCTGAAGGTGCCTTGGAAGACTGGGGTATACAGTTTTAGTATTTGCAGGAGGTTTTGTGCCCTCATGTATCCACAGCGGGCTGTCAGCAACCTTCATGGGTCTGTGTGCGGCAACACTTGCCAGAGGAAGCAATTTTACAGAGGAAGGAATTTGCTTACAGAGAAGATGATAGAAGTATAAGTTGTGTTTATATTTGTGTATTACAGTTTGTTTAATATGGACGTTTTTTACAACTATCTATTTCTTTATCTGTCTTTTTGAGTCCCTTGTATATCTTGTTATTTAGCCTATACTTTACCTTTTTGCATTGATAAAATGTCTGCGATATTGGCTGTGTCTTGCTCACAGATGGCTAAAATAATGCTCCGGGATTACATTTAGAAAACAATGTGAAATGTACGTACCTCCAAAAGTCAAAAAATTACATATGCCAAACAAAAACAACAGCCAGATTTACAAAGACATGCAAACATACACCAGAAGGCATCACCTCAACTGCTCAACAAGTTACCACCTTAACTTCTGCCCCCTACACACCTGCATTCAACCATAAATACGCAATGCAAAGTTCCTCATAAATGTTAAGGTGTATTTAATTCTAATTGTATGAGCCAGCAGATAAGTGTTACTTCATGGTCACCAATGGCAACCACAGAGAGAAAAGTAAAGAAAAAAATTTCACAAGACAGAAATCGGTATGAGTGAGGTGGAGAGTTGAAAAAAAACTAACAAAATTTTGGTATCCATAGTCGTGGTGCGACAAAAGTTACACATTACAGATCTGACTACAGTTACACATCACCACAAGCATTTTAGGAGGCCAATGACACGCTCCACAGTGATGTGAGCGGTAATAGGAGCCAGCGCCTGAGGGAGAATACTCATTCAGTCCTCCAGATTAATTGATGAGTATTATTGCGATGATGTGCTGAAGGCCTGCGATGGACTGGCGACCTGTCCATGGTGACCCTGCATCTCACCCGAAATGTCTCGCTGGAAATAGGCACCAGCAGCCCTCCGGACCTCACTAGGGACAATGGTGTAAGAAAATGGATGGATAGATGGATGTGCTTAAGTTTGCGTGTCAAAGAGCTGGATTTTCTCAAAGAGACAAAGGTGTCACATTATAAAGTCACCAAAACGAGCATACACATGGCTCAGTTTGCATGAGGGACTGCGCATTCTCCTGTCATGTTTGTCTTTCCTAGATCACAACCTATCTGTGGAAAGTGATGTATACCAGTTTCAGACTCTGTTTTATGTGTATGGAAACGTTGTAAATTGAGATTAACTGCTATTAACCACAAATATTAATTGATGAAGGTGATGTCAGATCAAATTGTCTACTGCAGATGCAGCATGATTATAAAAACAGAAGAATGTTTGAGCTTTACATACGATGCTCATTGGTAGAAAATGTCTTCTTATTGTTTATTTTCCATTTCGTTTATTTAAAAAAAAAACTCAGTTCAAGCCTAATATTTATTCTTATAGTCTAAAAAACAATTTAAAAAATTGTATTAAAAGTCATGATAATATAATAGATAAAAATGGTCAGCTTTATCCTGCTCGGCTGTTCCTGTCAAGGTCAAGTTTAAAGTCCAATATGAAAACGTTTCGTAAGCGAGCAGAGACTATGTCTGAGCACGAGGAGAAGTTTTGAGTACAAGTTTTGAGAAGGAAGACATGAAGTCCTGTTTTCAAAATAACAATGTAAGCAAAAGTATTAAAAGTTTTGAGAACAAAAGACATGAAATCCTGTTTTCAGACTGAACATGTGCTCTTGGAATACGGAAGGAAAATTCCTCCATATAAAGAGTGTTTAACAATAAGGCAATAAAGTCTAACAATAATCTAAAGAAGATACTTTCACAAAGAACAAATTGCAAGAATAAACTAAGAAACTAAATAGAGGGGAATTAACTAGTATGGCAAGACGTTTAGAGAAATAATTAATACAGAGCACTAAACAGAGTATGGCAATACCTGAACTGAAGTAAAAACACAGTAGATTATATAAATACAATCTAATGAGAATAATATTCATGATGAGGAAAACAATAACTCACTGACAGAACTAATATGGCACAAAATAAGAAGCATAAATTACCCACAAGAAATAATCATGTGTACTCAAGATAACATTAACCTTTTATGTGGGTTTAAAGAAAAAATCATATCTAGAATACAGTAAGTTATAACTGTGATATTTCACACAGCCTAGGGAAGATGGGGAATAAAAGAGTCATTTTCAGTGTCTTTAAATTTTACCTTCTTTGTGATTTTGTGTACAAAATTGGTCTATTCTGCTGTTTATAAAGCCAGAAGGCTGGATATTGGAGGATAGTGTATTTGAATTTTGTGCAGTTTCAAACATAAAGGGAGATTCCTTTGCAGATTTCCTTTTGACTTTTAAAAGCCCAGCGATGGTGGTGCTGAGTTATGAAGTCTCAGTGAGAGAGGGGGCAGGGTAATGCCTTGCTTTGGAGAAAATCTGGAACCTATAAACTTGAGCAACTTCTGGGACGAGGAGGCAAACGTCACAACATTTAGATCTGGTTGGCTGCGCAACAGATCTCTCTCTCCGCCTCGTCGCTTCGACTGGACCAATCAGTTAGGACTCACTCCTCTTGCGTCCTGAAGCTTCACTGTCCTAAAATCCATTTCAGGCCAATCAGGAAACTGAGTGGGAGGGCAGCTGAAACATTCACAGTTGCCTGACTTTAAAAATGTACACTCACTATGCTCTTGTTTCACATGCTGCTTCAGGAGAATGACGTGAGAGAGTTTGTGCCTCATAATGCATGCTTATAGAGACTGGAAGAGATCATTGTCAGGTTTTCACATGTGGATGAAGGAGATGACATTGAGTGCTTGCTCTTCCACTTTGGCTTGATTAAATATTCCCCAGGGAGAAGCTGTAAGGAAAAGGACAACAGCAGAAGAACGACAAAGCAGAGAAGCAGAGGAAGGATCTCAAGAATAACCAAACAAAGAAAAAAGACAATACACTTGAAAAAACTGGGTAAGCAAAACAGCTGAGCACATAGGGCAATTGAAAGAACTAAAGAGGAGGAAAAGTGTGTCAAAGTATGAGAGAGGATGAACTGTCCAGAGATGATCACCCTAAAGGAAGGGTGGTTCCCAAAGAGAAGCTGGCAAGACCACTTTCTAATGCCTGTCCTGTTGTTGTAGCCACTCCAGGCATTACCGGACGGAAACGTCAGATTGGCTCACACACAGAGGATCACCTTACTCCACTCACCCCTACCTCAACGGACAACAGCGACAAACTCAAACCAGAGGACAGCATACAGATATACACCCCAACAGGCCCCAAAAAACTCAAACAGAGCCCTCAGCATCGGCCGCCTTCTTCCAGCCCCTCGCTTTCTCCCCTGCCGGGTCACAGTCCTGGAGGACTCCCAGCCCTCGAGGACCCACACGCTCAGCGGGCCATCGCCAACATCCGCGAACGCCAGCGGACTCAGTCGCTGAACGAAGCGTTTGCCTCGCTGCGCAAGATCATTCCAACGCTTCCCTCAGACAAACTGAGCAAAATTCAGACTCTTAAGTTGGCATCCCGCTATATTGACTTTCTGTACCAAGTTCTGCAAAGCAACGAGATGGACAGCAAGCTTTCCGGGTGCAACTACCTGGCGCATGAGAGACTGAGCTATGCCTTCTCTGTGTGGAGGATGGAAGGGGCATGGTCAACCATGTCTGCAGGTCACTAGCTGGGTCTGATAGGTCAACAAAGTTAACAGGGAAGCATTCAAACATAAAGAGAGATTCCTTTGCAGATTTTCTTTTGACTTTTAAAAGCCCAGCAATGGTGAGGGCTTTCTGTAAGCTCTTGTGTAAGCCACATTAGCCTTGAATCTCTTCAGGTTTGTGAATCCGACAGCCTCTGGACTGTTATTTAAATGTTTCAACTGACTATTGGGGGAGGGACACTAGAACACACTCAAAGTAAGACCTCCGTATGAATGTGTATTCTGTTTACATTGTTTCTAATTAAGTTTAGAAAACTGGTCTTCATTGAAGAAGTTCAAAGACTATCTCTACAAACTTTCCTCCACATGAGAAGAAATCATTTTACTTAAGGTCTTTTATTCTATTTGTTTTCATTGGATCTGAAGTCAGAATGCTATTTAAATCAGCTGCTCTCCCCTAATTTTATCACTGCATCCATCAGGCATACATACCACAAGCCTAATTTAAACTTTACGTTGAGTATTTTTCTGTATGTCTGCTATATCTTGGGTTAGCAAGAGGAAATTTGTGTGAGATTTATAAAACCCAGCAGCTGTAGGGTTTAGATGAAACTCTTAAAACTGATCCTGGACCTTTGCCTTACCCAAATCCTTTCGACTTTTAATTTTCCAGCCCTTGAAATCCCTTGGCCACCTCAGAACTCGAGTAACAGCGGAAATGTAGCCATGAGCAGTTGCCTCTTTTAACACAAAACCAAGCCCCTTTGTGTTTTCTCCTAGTTCTAAAGAGAAACTCCTGTTGAAATATTTTCCTCCAGTTCTGGCTCAAATTTAGCTTGCATGGCACGAATCTCTGATACAGCTACAGCTCGCTGACGAGGAGGCGTAATGAAAACAAACAGTCTTTTTACAGCCATTAATCATGTGTGTCATCATCAAAGGGGAGGCTGATGTGGCTCCTCACTGGGCTTAGCATAAACCATGGGCAGTGATGGAGGAGGTGAGAGCTGATTTATGCACACAAACGTGGACGTGTGCATAGGTGTAGCCGTTTGCATGTATGCATTCCCTGCAAATTGCATGTTGTTCATGTATTAGGTTCTAAAAATACCTCTGCAGTATTTGTTTAAAGTCAGAAGTATTACAAGAGTAAAGTTCACTTTTTTGCCCCACCGAAGCCCCATGGCTTTTATTCTTACTGTTGCTTTTATTTTAACAAGAGAAGTACAAAGAGAAATGAGCAGGCATGTTGTTAGCTTCCAAAACAAACCCATGACAAACCTGACAAACCACTTCTTACTTCAGTGCCAACATGCAAAAAGATCAGCAACCTATCATTTGTCACAAGGAAAAGTTTCCAACTGAGATGAATAATTTTATTTTTTTTTTAGCCCTGCAGTCAGTCCAATGTGGTCTCAGAAGGCTTAAGGTCTCTGGCATATTAGAAAATGCTTGACTTTTCAAAATGACTCATTATCCAGCAGAGATAATACTGAATAAATTGCAAAAGAGCTGCTAAAATGTTCCAAATTGCTTTTCTATTTTTTTTTTTTAAGTATATTTGTTCAAGAAAATAGTATGGGAATTTCCTTTGCAGATTTGCAGATGGGTTTTGATGTTTATGGCCCCATTTGTATCTAGGTTACCTCTAAACAGATATTTGCATGAATTAAAACTGTTCATCTTGATCCTTGAATATATAGAACAGCACCCTTTGTAAACTTTACAGATTCTTAAAGTCCATATTTGTGTTTCTTCCATAACATTTTGCCGTTTATTTTTAGTTCAAGCTGATAAATAAAGTCTGATGTTTCAAATTATTTGGCAAAAAGTGGCACTTCGTTACAGGATGGATAAGAAATGTGTGTCTTTTTACTTCTGTTGTCAAGTTATCTCCATTATTGTCTCTTTACCATGATTTGTTCCAAATATTGTGCTAATTTCAGCTTGCTTATATTGATACAGCTATAAAAACCCAAAACCCAAAACATATCTTGTTTTCTTCATACAAAAAATGTCTTCATTTTTTGTATGAAGACAAAAAATGTGGAGCTATTTCTTTAAACCAAACATATGTTATTGAGGCCCACTGTTGGCAGAAATATAAATTTAAATATCCTGCTCACACCTGACAGTAACATTTTTGGATATGTTAGAGAAAAGACTAGAAGACGATTTGTAATTTTTTTAGACTGTCATTAATTTCTGGATGAAATAATGAATTTTAAGATAGTAAAATGATAATAATTTTAATACTAGTGGGATGTATTTATGACTTCCAATTCACAATAGAAAACCTGGTTCACTTAAGCCAGTGGTTCCCAAAGTGTGGAGCGCCCCCCCCCAGAAGGGGTGCAGTGGGAAGCGATATGGATGAATGAAAAAAAAAACACAAAAAAAAACAGTTACGCAAAAGCGTTTCACTGTAAAGATGGTTTGTAGTGTGTTTTGTTGCAACCTGAAGTGTGAAATAAACTTCAGTGGAGTTTGAAAACAAAATATGTGTATAGGTTTATGTCTGGTAGAGTGATGTGTGTGCCCCCAGTGGTTCCCCAAATCTTTGGGAACCACTGACTTAAGCTAACATTAGCTGTCAAGCTGCTAGTTAGCATAAGCTAGCATTAGCCATATTCAGCATTCATACTTTGACTGAAGAATTGATCAAGAAGTAAAGGAAAGCTATACTAAAAGTGTGCTACATTGAAGATGTATGTTGTTGTCCAAATTATATTATTTATGTCTAAAAGACGTAATACTTTAGTTTGGGTTTTGAATTCAAAATAACCTACCCTCTTAAAACTGCTTGGTGAAAACAATCCTCTACAATCTTCTGCACTTCTTTTCTTTGACGATAAACACTGCAAAGCTTTATTCGGCCGCCACGCCCTCTCTGTCTCCTGCCTCTCTTGTTAAACTGTCTCCCTCTGTTCCTGGGCCGCTCTCCCTTGTCCTGGTCTCTTTTTTAACGAGGTCCCGGTGCCTTTGCCTGGTCAATCACGAACAGTTAATAACTCTGCAAAAGAACAAGGTAGAGTGCAATTACGGCGTGCCAAACATTTATAGCCTGTTTGGTCCTGAGTATGTTATTCTTACATTATATGTTTTCATTGAAGCAGCAGTGACCTGCTGGTTGATTTCTGACCCTTTTACAAAAACTGAATTTTGAGAGTGATGAGACTAGAAAGTAAAAAATAATAATAATAAAAATAATAAAGTTACAAAGGATTCTGCATTAGACATATGAAAGGAGCTATGTATTTTGTGTAGTAAAAGTTATAGCAATCATAATTTTAAAGTTTCTAATTTAAACATATGAATGCAACATTTCTCCATCAAGGACATTTATTTTCGGTCCACCTTTTTGTTTTAACTATATTTCATTGTGAGAGGTATAGTTTACAGTTTTTCTGCTGACAGTTATTGTTTCTAGGTTACTGTTCATCAGGATGAGAGGCATGATAATACACTGCTGAATGGGTTTCTGGGGGGCTTAAAAAGTTTATTTTCAAGCAGAAAATATGATTTGAATTTGATTTTGTGACACTAAGTCTGCTTACTTTCCTTCAGTCACATCACAGGTGGAACTACAAAAGAGTCCAACTAAAATCACTAGCAATCTAATTAGCAGATCCTATATACAAGAGGTGTAGATGTCAGCAGTGTATACCTCTGAAGAAAAGACTGCTGCTTTTAAAGATCTTCTACTAAGATCTTTCAAAAGTTCACTGGCAGGGAAAAGGTTTTACAAGAGAAAAATTATTTTCTACTGAGGGCTCCTCACCAGTGCAAAGTTCAGCAGCTTGGTTACTTACTAAAAAGAAAAAAAAATCCCACAGTATGTTGCTGCCACAACCACATTCAACCAAAAGAATATTTTGTTCAGGGTGATGTCCCCCCAATACACCTTGTAGCAAACTGCAAACAGGATCTTTTACATCTGTCTTTTAACAATGGCTTTCTTCTTGCCTCTTTTCCACAAAGTCTGGATTTTATGAAATGCACAGCTCATAGTTGAGCTCTCCCACCGAGTCGTAGAAAAACCACAAAGAGCAAAGTTCTGCAGAAAATACCAGGACAAACACTAATAAGCAGGTGTAAGATTGTTTGTTCTAAAGAAATAAATCCTCCTTCTGATTGCTTTGGACATTTTGGAAAATCAGGGAACAAGCCAGGGCTACCAAGAGCCCCGTGTTATGATGCAACCAGTGTTGTCAGTAACGCGTTACAAAGTAACGCGTTACACCCCCGAATGAGTTACAAAGTAACGCGTTACTGACGTCGGACCGCTTTTTTCAGTAATCTAACGCGTTGCTGTTTCAAATCCAGTAATCAGATTAAAGTTACTTATCAAAACTCATTTTGCGTTACTCTGCGTTACTACCTTCTTTTGTTATTTAATTGTATTTCCTCTACGCGTCTTGTCCAGTGACCGACGTCTCTATGCGACAGAATGTAAGCAATGGAGGGAGATGCGCATTTTGTTGGTGGACAAACAGAAACTATTTTGAGTTTCTGTCGCCAAGTCTGGGCTTTTTTTTTTTCTTTTTTTTTTAAAGTCGCTTGCAAATTGAATGAGTCGCGGGTTGCGCCTTTTTGTTTCGTTTTTTAACGTGAAGTTGCTCTTTTGGGCCAGGAAATAAACAGAGACTCGTAATAAATCACAGAATTTGTCCGTCATTAAGGTAGTTTTAGTCATAATGTCCCTGTTCATCATTTCCCGGATGATCCGTCCCGCTGTATCTTTGTTAATGTCAAGTTAAAATTTTACCTCTGAATGACGTCGAGCTTCGCTTTGCGCTCCAGAAAGCTACAAACATCGAGACTAATATGATCAGCGCAATAAACGTGAAAACGGCCACGAATGAACGAGTCCGTAAAGTTGTGCAACTAAACGCCATTATAATTATTAATAGTAAGATAAGTGTCACAAATCTGTGCAGCTGACATCTGAGTTGTAGAGCCGCAGGAGGAGCTGCGCTGACACCAAACGCAGGGCCGTAACGCACAACCTGGAGGCTGGGGGGCAGGATGGGGGCTTTACAATCCTTCTTAGAGTTTTCCAGACAACAGTGGACCACACAAAAACACACACAAATTGTAACATAATAGTAAGATTTCTTAGTATCATATTTTCTGTTATTTTACTGCCCCCTTGTGGCAGTATTTAAGTTAGGTTTTGTTTTCGTTAAAATTCAGTCTGTCTAGCAGAGCCTCAAGTATCTTTGTCCTAAGTAGTGTTATTGTGCTCAAATGTTGTTTGACAAAAGTTTGTCTGCTAGTTAAGTTTTTGTGTCATCTTTAACCTTGTTAAATGTGTCCAGCCTCCGTGGCTCTACGTGTAAAAATTATGTCTTTCATATGGCAATGTCTGTACTTGAGATGTGCAAACTGTTCATATATGGTTCTTTTTATGCTTATTTTTCAGTTTTACAAAAAA
>CAEFZY010010611.1:0-14476 GCA_903066815.1 Brachyrhaphis roseni
TGTAAGTAATACTGTTGTTGGTTTAGTTCGGTTTTATAAATGTCTAAGAGCTGCATTTGTACTTTGTCCCGTTAAATGTTATGGTCGTTGGGTGTTGTTTACTTGTATTGTTGAGAGCTAAAAGTTAGCCGTTTAGCATTAAGCTATTAAGCTCGTTAATTAGATGCAGTTGCTATTTGTGTTACTATTTCCAATTGTAATGCCTTATTTCTCTCATACGTTTTATCGTGTGACGCTACGGAGTTGTCAGAACACTGGTTTGTAATCTATTAAAAGTTTGACTGACCTATCTGACTGTTTTGTTGACATTCCCTTTAGTGCAACTCTATTTAATGGATGCATAACGTAACCTCAGCCTCTACTGTAGCGTCTCTTCTATGCGCCTTATAATGCGGGGCGCCTTGTATATGGAAAAAGTTTTAAAATGGGCCCTTCTTTGAAGATGCGCCTTATAGCGCGGAAAATAAGTTACTTCATGAGGGCAAGGGCATGAAACATTTGGTTTCACTTTGGTCAGTATTAACAACAATCATACATTGCTTGATAAAATACCTTTTCATAAATAGAATTTTTACATTTTTATGGTTGGAAAAAATCCAACTGTGAATCAAGGAATACAAAATATAAAATCTTCTGGAAAAGACATGATGAGGAAAATTAGAAAGAAAAGACCAGCAAATAAATTACCACAATTTTCAGAAATAGATCATTTACAGTCAAGCAAGTGAACTATTCATATTTATTACAATTATCTGATACTAAAAATAATCAATGAATCCTGTTCTCAGTTTTTGACAGACTAACCATACCAGCCCTTCCAAGTATCTACCAGTAACTCCACAATCACAAAGTGTGGAGATTTCGCAGCCTACTTCAGAGGAAACATAAAAAATATATAATTGATCTCAATGCCAGCATAAAAATATCACCTCCGAGTCACTGTTAAATGGTGGAGAAACACTGGAGAATGGTTGAACTGCTAAGCAGAATTATTTCTCACTTAAAACAGAAAAATATCTCTAGACCCTTTAGAACCATACCTTTTTCAAAATTATGCTCTTAATATTAACTATTCTTTTTATATGGAGCGGGACAGTGGGCTTCACAACTGTCTTTAAGTCTGCTGTTGTGAAGAGAGCAAACCTCAATGTCTTTAATCTAATCTGCTGTGTTTTTAGCAAAATGTGGAGAAGCTTTTCCTTAATCAACTAAACTAGCAGCATCCCAGTTTTACAGTTACAGTTTTACACAAGTAATCTGTGTGAAACTGTAGTTTACACTACGGTGTCCACCAAGGCTCAACATTGAGTCCCAATATGTTGAATCCCTATATGCCACCCACCAACTGTTGGCATAAATCATTAGGAGACATGGCATTAACTTTCATAGTTATGCTGATGACAAACAGCTCCGTTTATTAATGCGTCCTGATGAGCCCACATCCATCCAGGCACTTTGTAGCAGTTTTTTATTTTACATATTAAATGAATTTCCTTAATCTAAATTAGGACAAAATTGAAAAACATATTTGATTCCAAACTACGGTTTCAGAAACCATATTAAGAATGTCACCAGAAACACATTTTTATCATCTGAGGAACATTGCAAGACTGTAACCATTTCTCTAATAGTCCAATACAGAAACTTTGAGTCACACTTTTTCAGCTAGTACAGTCAATGATAGTAATACTCTGCTTCCTGATCTTGCTGGAAAAATCATAGCTCTATTACAGCCAATTCAGAACTCTGCTAGTCGAGGATCAGAAGCTGAGCTCACATCACGGCAACTTTAGTCTGCATTTAAAGTTGGTATGCATTTTAGAATTGATTTTAAGGTGTTCTTAGTGGTATTTCAAACTTAGTAATGGTCAGAATGTTGTAGCCCATCCCATTTATGAGAACTGCTTCTGTCTTCTGGAAATGGTCGTCTGCTGGTACCTACACAAGGTGAGGCAACATTATGGCCATCTACTGTGGGACAAGCCTGAAGATCAGAGGCAGCTGAGAGCTTGGACGTCTATTCAAGTTAGTGGTTTTGTTTTATACCTATTTGTCATTCCTTAAAGTTTATTATTTTTAATTGCTAGCACATTACAAGTATCTATATGTTCTTTGTCATTTCTATACAAGTTAACATTTTTGCAGTTATTGTAATGTTTTTGTCTATATTGGTATTTTTTCAAATCAAACAGTTTACCATTTAGTTTATGATTATTTTATGTTATACATTTTCTTTTCATGCTAATCTACACAACTGCTTCCCCACAGGTCCATATTCCCTTGAGTCTTTATCTTTATTATATGTCTGATTAGTTTGACATTTTCTAATGTATGAGTTACTTCATATTCATCTGTCTGTTTTAAATCTCTGTACAGCGCTTTGTGTGGCACTTTGCTGTATGAAGATAGCTCTACAAAATGTTTGGTGATAGTCAGAATCAGCTGACGCATAACAAATCTCCTTCCAATGTCACCATAAGCAAAGTCAAATAAACAAAGGTTGGCCTGCATTAAAATAAGGCAGGTAACATTAGTATTAAACATGTCAACATTTTTCTCAGCTTAAATGTTTCTAATGAAGACACGGAGATAACATTAACACCAGATCACCATCAGCAACAACCCACACCCAAGCAATCCACTAACACAATCAAAGCAAATAAATCCACCAGTGAATTTATAACTAAAAAATTTAATGAAACATGGAATAGAACCTATTGTCTCAGACAAAATGTCTCCAAATCTTAAAGCTTTTCAGGGTTCCTTTAATTGCACATTCAGCTCTTAACATATATTTTCATTTAAGACAGTTGACTGAGCCATCCCAACAGTTTTACTTTATTTCTCAGAAATGAGTTAAGAGTTTCCTTGACTGTGTGTTTGGAACTTGCTTCAAATTAACATTTGTTTCGTTCTCATTCTTATCAAAAATTTCCCAGTAAATCTATCTATCTATCTTTCCTTGCATTATATGAAGTCTCCCAGAACCAGATGCTGTAACAGAGCCCACACTGTGATGTTTCCACCTGCAAATGTCACCTTTTGCATGGTGCTTCCAGAGTGATGTACAGAACCATTCTTTCTTTAAACTTGATGCGAGCCATTACATCAAGTTTACATCATTAGACCAGACAGTCTTCTCTCAGAATTTTGCACACTTGTCCAAATCTTCTGCAGCAGTCATTCTTCCAGGGTGATGTTTTGTGCAGTCACTGTGCATAGAAGCCCTTGCTATTAAAGGCATTATTTATTGCTTACCTGGAGAAAATGCACCTGCTATTTCCAAAACTTTTTGCAAGTGGTTCTTGGCCTTTGGACAATTCTTCTAGTTATTCTTTTGACTCCTCTTTCAGATTTGAGCTACTTTCTTTGCCTTCTACATCTCTCTGTAGAAGAGAGATATCTGTAGAAGAGATATGTAGAAGATGCTTTTCTTCACATGTTCCCTGTTTCAATCCATGTGTTTACTCATAACTGACTTTGTGGACTAATTTGTTTGATTTCTTTATATGTGTGGATTACTTGGGTTATTCCTAAACTCTGCCAATGGCCATTTTAGAAATATTTAAAGGGAGAAAATATTGACATGTTCAAAACTTTTTTTACTCAATGTAAGTTCAAACAACTAATGGTTATATATTCATTTGAATATGAAGTACATATTGAAATAAATACGTATGTAAATGCTTGCATATATTTGGTACCTGTTGTGCAGATATTTAAACCACACCACAGTTTGGTGGTAGCAGCTAAACCTTCCATTACATCTTCTCATCTTTAAATTATTGCCTAGTTGTTTCCTACATAAAAAACTGAGCCATCAGGTTTGCCACACCCAGAACGATGAGGAAACTGTGGAAAAGGGCTGACTGCCAGGTGAGTTTCCCCTGCTCTCTCAGGGAGAACATGTGGACTAAAGCAGGAAGTAGAAACACTAAGGCCAGTCCACATATTGCTCCAGAAAATCTGCAAAGAGAAATAGATTTATGGTCAATGAATGAGAAAGCAGATATGGGCCACAGAGGAAAATTTACTATATTGTAATAATTCAAGAAAACAGAACAAGACTTTGGCTGTCTTTCCCTTTATGGGGATATGAAGAGAAGAGACTGCTACTCAGTAGGTTCAGGTTTCAATTTTTATGCAAGAAGATAATGTGTGTGTTTTTTTCTTCCACTTCGCAATCTTTCTGTTGGTTCATTACACATCCCACTGAAATATATTGATGTTTGGGGTTGTAACATGCACAGATTTAATATTGTTAGATGCATAAGTGCTTTCCAACTTACTGTAGACCAGGGGTCACCAACTTTTTGAGAGTGGGAGCTACTTCATGGGTACATAGTAACACGAAGGGCTACTTGTTTGATACAGATATAAATTTTTGTAGCCCAGCCTTTGTAACAATAATTTAAGTATATATGACTACATATACATAGTTACATAGTTAGGGACTACTCATAATCAGTAATGATTTACCATGGCAGATATGGTTAATTGCTAATATGTGATCAGAAGTTCTTAGTTCACAGAGTTTTAACTTTGATTCCCTTTTGGAGCTCTTCTGTGTGATTCTAAATATCCAACAAGTATGACTGAGGATTGTTGCAGCAGCACCTCCAGCTGTATGCACTGTGTGTACCATTAAATGTTCCTTTAAATAAAAAAAGAATCGTTATTGTACTTTTTATTATCTAAGCCTCTTTACTATTAACGCATCATGCACGCATAGCACAAAACCAGCACAAACCTAAACCACAAATCAGCAATGCTAAATAATAAAGACATGAAAATTACGCCTACCCGTGTGGCTGATGTTGTTCAGGTGCGATCAACATTGCCTCTGACCCTGTTGAGCGCAGGTTCAGGGTAGAGAAGGTGAAGCAACAATGTTTGCTTAATTTCTACTCTTTTGGGGAACGTTTCGACTAGATTAAATTGTTTAATCCCGGAGTCTGAGACTATCAGTAAGAGCGGCAGATGTCTGCCAACGGGTGACCCGTCAGAACCGCACATGGTAAAAAGCTCAACCTGGATCCAAACGTCCTCTTAGAACTACGGGAGGTTCTAAGAGGACCTCCACTCATTCATTTTTAGCTTGCAGAAAAACCGCCAAGCTGCCAATAAGCTTTAGGCTTCGTCGTGCCCACCCCCACAGAAAAATGTGCACTACGTAGAAGATGTTTTGACACAAAAGATCTTTGTTTTTCTCCACAATTTTGTTAATAGTAAAGAGGATAAAATAAATAAAAAATCCCAGAAATTATTCTTTTCTTTTTTTTAAAGGAAAATCTCAAGATACCAGAGTGGGTACAGCCGTCCAGCTGTAGGCGCTGCTGCCCTCTGATTATATCCTGCAGGCGTCTGCGCATAATTCTGAACTTTAACCCTAGAAAAGAGTTTTATACATAAAGCAATTGATTTTAAACATGTTTATAATTTACTTTTTTTAATTCTAAGTATAAACAAATGTTATTACTTCAATGTAAAAACATTTAATTGAATAATTTTTTGGGCAGTGCTCCCTAATGACAATGGCTATTTTTAGAACTTGCTCTGCGGGTGACTGAGAATGTCCCCTCGGACGACCGAGTGCCCGCGGACACCGTGTTGGTGACCCCTGCTGTAGACCCTTCACTTTTTAAGATTCAGGTTCCCTTGCACATTCCCAAAATACTTCAAACTTGAAAATGATTATCTTTATCTTTAAAGCTTGTTTACATAAAATGGCTTTAGAGATTTGCTGAAACTGTAAAGTTTTGATAATGACCGACATACTAGTTGGAGGAGGACGGCTTTAAACCAAACATACTATAGGACAGAACAATCAAATTCATTCTGTTACAATGATACAATTGCTGGTCTAATCTTTGTACGTCTGTTCTTCTTAAAATGCCATTCATTTACATTAAGAATTAGAATTAATTCAACCTCTGTAGGGACATTAGATGTCTCTCTGAAGCAAAGTACCAGGATAAGTGCTACTTGTTAATAGAAGAATGTTTCTACAATAAAGATAATCATTCCCTAACAGTAGTTGAAGTTTATTGAAGAATCATCTCCAAGCTAACATTACTAGATATTTCTTTCATAAACAGTTAACAACATAACTCTATACATACCGTATTATAGATCCAATGTTGGGATAAAACATGGCCATTAGAACTCCAGCTCCAACAATGAGAATATTCAGCACAAGAATGTGAATGAAACTGAGTAGAGACAATGGGACAGACAGCATTCAGTTAGCAGAAACATTGTTCAAAAGTTTCCAAGAAATGATCAAGTTCTGATGCCTGGGTGATTCAGTAAGACTTGAAATGGGTAAACTGCTGTGTCATGATCCTGACCAGGCAAGTTCAACACTGACAGCAACAGGAGGAAAAACTGATCTGATGCTACATTGTACTGGTTCAGCTTTACCAGATCAGTCACTGTACCAAGCACTCAGTGAAATGCATTAATAATGGAACATCATCAAATAGATTGAATAGCTATTTAAATTGAACATTTCTGATGCAGGAAATTCATGTTGACAAAGCTCACAAGATGCAATCAGAAAACTGGAGTATATTGACAAGTTATGGTTGGTAAACTAAACAGTTGGTACAAACTAGAATTTAAAGTTATTAACTAGATTTAAGTTAATCAGTCATAGCTAATAAAATGTATTATAATGCTTTGAGAGTAAACAAAACTGATATTGACCCTAAATTTTCATGGCTATAAATGGAAAAAAAATAAAATAAAGAACTAAATCTCCAAATATGAGCTACAAATGAAATTTGTATTCTCCTACCCTGGATAATGATTTCCAAACAGCTGACCCATAATTTGGACTCGTACCAAATAACCCAGCAGAGGATAGACAGTAATCATTTGGAACAGCAAGCACACTCGAGCCACAAACACCATCACATCGCTGGTGGGGAAGTTATCTAAAAAGTTCTGGGAAAAAAGGAAGAGCACAGTTGCAACTTCAAGCAGAGTGTAAATACAATTAAAAACTAGTGCAATACCAACCTGCATTTTTGCTCAAAAGCCTATTACTTATTAATCACCAAGATTAATTTATATAGCTGAGATAAATCATTCTCAACTCCATTTATAACGACATAAACTGCAAAAAAGCTCAATGTAGGCAGAAAATAAACGGTCGTATATATGCAGTACCTTGCTAACCACTAGGGGGCGCCCGTTGACTACCCGTAGTTGAGGGACCACAATGTGAGGAAGACTGGCTTAAGATGATTTATAATCCTTTTAGATTTAGACTTAAAATTATTAACATTCAACAAGAACCTTGTTTTGGACAGGAAATGAAGATGGCATCTCTCAAAAGAAAATAGTAGTCCAAATGAGTATCCATCAAAAGATTAAACTACCGTATTTCTACTTTTATTTATATGTTAAAGGTTGGGACTTTGTTTTCGTAGTGTCCAGGTATTCAATGTCTTATTCATTTCATATTTGTTTCATTTTCATTGTACCTCATTTGAAATATCTTTTATACCTCGTTTATAAGAAATTAGTTGAAGGATGTATTTTTTTACACTTTAATAATATAAAAAAAAAAATTGTTCGAAGTGAGGAAGAAAGTCCTTAAATAAGGACAGGAGTTTTACAATAAAATTCTGAAGTTACAAACACTTGAAATGATGTCCTGACTTCAAGCATTCAATCTGTAATACTGTAGATGAGCAAAAATACTGTACAGTCACACCTTGCAACATCTAGTCCACAGCTACATAATATTTTTGTTCCTGAGGAGATCCAATGGGAGATGGAGATGAAAATATTTTGGATGACTTGATAAATACAATTTGTGTACAAGTACATATTGTTTAGGACCAAACAACGAGTGAATAATAGTCTGAAAAATTTAAATGGCCTAAAACATTTTCCCTAAGATGACTAGGAAGCATTAACACATATTTCCACCAACTATAAGCTTTGATAAAGCTTGTAGTTGGACCAGCTTGGGTTATCCTGATGTATTTCTGTACTTATGATGTTATAGACTTAGGCTGCTAGAGGATAAACTGTTCATTTTATCACTTTCTTCTACTCTCCAATTTGGATTATTTGCCATTATTTCAACTGTTAAATTAGTTTTATCTGTTATTTTCTCTCCATTGATGCTACACTTGGTCTGGCCTTCTGATTGGCTGTGATTCCTTCCTGGAGGAGGTCATCGGCTGACATAATGCTGCCATCATCTGTCCTGCTTTGAACTTTTTACTTTCAAGAACTTCAAAATAATCCTACATCAGTTTCTTCTTCTTCATTCTGCTCTGTCTTCTCAAACACCAAGTCAGTCTTGGCAGATGGCAACTTGTACTGAGTCTGGTTCTGCTAGAGGAGTTTTTCCTCTCCACTGTCACTACATGCTCAGTATGAGGGATTGCTGTAAAGATAAAAAGAAAACGATTGTCTCTCCGATTGTGTTCATCCACGACTGAATGCTGTCAGGCAATGATTTGATGCTACCTGATGGGATTCCTTAGAAACCTTTTAATCTACTTTCAATAATGAATTGAATTTACTGTACTATTAGATAACTAGTATCAATTGGAATGTATGTATGATTGAATTGAAATTATGTTTTTGTAAAATGCCTTAAGACCACATTTGTTGTGATTTGGTGCTATATAAATAAACTGAATTGAACTGAAAATCATCTGACCCATTATAACCTCATGTCTTCTTAATGCATAACAATGAGAACTGGCTTTCCATACATTACATCAGAATTTAATACAGTAACAAACAGTACCTTGATTGATATCTAAAGAAATATTACTAATGCAGAAACACATGAGAATAACTAAATCCATACTTGGATTTTGGCAAGACGAGATAAAACAGTACTATGTTTATGATGTGGTGATTTAGCTTTTATGCTACAGTATATAGAAAAGTGAGCTTTCTATACATAATGTATACAGTTTGGAAAAAGAATTGAAAAAGATATATATATATGCACATATATATAAAGGCAAACAGGTTTACGTCTTACTGGTTCAATGCAGTCTTTGGAGAGAGGAGGTGAGGGAAAGGCAGCAAAGATCAACACGCCCACATAAATATATGTCCCTCCAACGAGAAGATAAGCCAAGGACAGGTCCCTTACCTACATGGAAGAAAAACTGTAAAGGATCCATGTGGAATATTTGAGCCTGAACTCAGTTTGAACCAAAACTAAGTTCAGATGAAAAGTAGTTGACCTGGTGGGTGAACTACTGTTGTTCTCCACCTTGAACAGATTCTGCTGGTTTAAATTTCTACACAACTTGATCATTTTATGTAATTTATGGAGTTGATCAAATAGATTGCAAAGATGTAAAATGTTCTTCTCTATTGGGCCAATATATTTGAATTCCAGAAAGAAGATTCAAAACCTTTGCACTGTTCCACTGAAGTGTATTAGGATTAATGAAATACTGCCTAAAACAAAATAATAAAAAAAAAAAGGTTCTAGCAGCAGTATGGTCTATTTAAAATGGAATCCACTAAACATCTGGAGCTAGACAGTCATTCATATTTTCACAAGAATTGTCTCAGTGTAAAAGGCAATATTACCAGATGTGGTAGTATCCTAACCTAACATTCTGTTATACTTCAGATATTTAATAAAATGAATTGAAATAAAATCAGTGGTCCCAGGTTGAAAGGACCTAAAATATTTAACAAACCAATTTCTTCACTACTTCTTCCATCTGCATTTGTTGAAATAGTAAGGCAAATAAAGGAAATAAAAACAGAAAATTAAGTCTAATGAACTTCAAGGTCATTCTCCTCCAAATTCCTGATGAACCTATTGGTCCAGCCAGAACCACTGAAAAGCTTGTCCCGCTAATTTTGTGAGCAACAGTAACAGAGCACAGACTCACGTTATTTTCTTGGTTTTTGTTGCTCTTCATCAATGTGATGATGCAGTTGTGAATGAAGAAGGCCAGGGTGAGCACACCAGTCAGCTGAGGAAAAAACAGCCTGAACTCTGAAAGAAGAGGAAAACCACAAGTCTTAGAGGAAACATAAGCATCACAACCAAGATGCTTGTATGAGACAGATTTCACCAAAACAAAGGTCACTGTGTTGGTATGGTCATATATTTAGTGCTCTACCCAGTCTTAGTAAACACTACATCTAAAACATTTAAAGACTTCTTTTTAACCTAAAAGTAAAAACAGCAAAAGATCAAAGTGATATAACAGCCAGATAGACCTTTTAGATTTTTTTTTTATTTGTAAAAGTAGTAGAATAAAAAAAAGATCCTCTAATCTCCCCCGCCCATTTTCACTTAAAATATCCAAAAAATTTTCATTCAACATGGTTGCCAGGTATATGGGATATTTTTAATACAGTGTTGATAAAAGTGTGAGCATTTCTCAGGGCTGTGGCAGAACAGGACAGAGGACAGGCAGATCTACCTGGAACGTAGAACTGGGATTGACCAAACCAGTGGAACTCTAGGTGGAAGCCAAGGCGGGAAGCTTTGATTGTGACCAGCACAATCAGATAGACGACTGATATAGTGCCTAGAAGAAACAGAAACATTCTTTGGAATTAGTGAATAACAAGTAGATTGCATAAACCATTAATTACACTGAATGCAACTACTAATTACTATGTAATTATAGAAATGCTACGTAAGTGAAGAATAAACTGACAGTAAGCTAGTAGCTATTGATACAGCCATGGAGTCCATCGATGGGTCAGATGATGCAAATTAAGGTACCTGATGAAATCAACATCAGCCGCTGTGACCACATATGCAAAAGCATAGCTTGCTTTACATCAATCTGCAAGGTGCAATAAGATCATTTCTAAACAATTGGAAGTTTGACATTTAACAGAAACAGCTGGAAACATTTGGGAAGGCTGCCAATCTTCCCAGGAGTGGATGTTCCAGAGTTTACGTCAATGTCAAGTCATGCCATGCTGAGGGAAATAGTTATTTTAAAACGACTGTCTCGCTCCTTTTTTATGCCTTTTATCAAATTACAGCTCAATTGTTCTCAATGCACAACTTTTCCATGACGCTGTTCAGTGGAAGGCTGATTACGAGGGTGACACCATGCCTGTGGTATGCAGTTCCTTCTTCTGACTCATTCATCCAGACTCACAAGTTACTGAGGCACTGTGCTGGTGTCTGCCTAAAACAGCAAGCAGTCACCACATAACCAGATAATTACGCAACAGCCATATTGTCATATACAAACTAACAGAGGCCTCAGACTTTGATACAACACAACATTATATTCTAGACTTTAAGCAGACTGTGTCTCATTTATTATCATAGGAGGAAGAGGCTGGCTTTGTCAACACTACAGCATATAAGTCAGTGACAGGTCTGGTCACTGGCTTCAGTCTGGTTTTACTCCAGACTGCAGTGGTTTTACAATTAAGGACCAAAGACTCCCCATGTGGTAATATGCTGAGTTATAATCTTTCTAATGAAAGTCTAAGCTAGGTAGGTGAAGAACAAACTATTCGCTCACAGAGTCCCAAATTTTTAGAAAAATGCCAAAACTTCCTGAAAGCATTCCAGCAGCTTGGGCTCCACTTACCAAAAAAAGTGAACCTGGCAAAGAAAGAGGCAGAGCGAAAGCAGAGCAGTGGCAGCAGCAGGATGATGAGGTAGAGAGGGATGGTGCTGGTTTTACTCCAGTAGTGATCAAAGCTGCTCCCAGATGAGTCATTCCCAAAGGAGCTGCCACACAGACTGGTCATGGAGTCATTTCTTCCAGGGTGAGTTTTAGGGTATGGGCAGATAACTGGCAAACACATCAACAAGACATCACCACACGCATAATTAAAAATAATTACATTATTAACAATACACAATCAGAAAGATTCAGATACCTACACTTTAATTTGAGTTTTACTTTTCACCTCACAGCACAAACCTCACATATTTTACACTTAGTCGATTCACCTGCATTTCAGTTAACAACAACATCTACATCATTCTTGAAGCATGGGTTAGGGTCAGTGGTGGAACTAGGCAGTTATAGCTGAGTTTTATTTGGGGGTCTATATTCATAAATATTCTCTCTCGAAGCTGGTACCTAAAGAACAACTCAGACAAGAGATGCACATTCCTACTCTCTACACGCTCTGCCCACAGCCCCGGCAGCATGGGCCGACATTGCCCACCCACAGAGTCAGTCACACTTGCCTTGGAATGGAAGCAGTTTATTTTATTTGACTGTGATTGGGGTTTTTTACCTCATAGAGGCAAAGTTTCTATTATTCTCATCTTTATTTGATAAAATATGGACTCCCTCACCGTGTCCTCTATCCCCCACACATTTTTCAGCTGTTACAGCTGTTTAATCTGTTAATATGTAGTAAAGTAGTTTTTCAAGTCACCTTTATACATAGCATGAGCGTCAAGATGCCTGCAGTGGTTTTACAGATGGCGACATGCTGCTGTGTCAACTTGCACATCATGTGTGTTAGAATCTTGGAGCAAACCAGCAACAGGCAAAAAACTTTGTACAGTTTTTTCCAAACAAGTTGAATGAGTTGAGTAATGTTGGATGTTGATAATGTTAGCAAAACCATGACTAGATAATACCTGCCAGTACGTCACACGAAGGTTATTAACAAAAACAAGCTAATACATTTGTTATCCAAGTTAAGAGGTTGGTAGTTCTCAATCAATCAACCAAATCAAATCAATCAATTAAATTTTATTTGATTGATCAAGTTCTGGTTCAGTTACTTGACTAACATTTTGAAAAAAAAAGGTACTTAGAGTAATTTTACTGCACTGTACTGTACTTTTTACTTGGATAATTTTATGTACTAATGCTACTATTGACTAGGCTGATTATGCATTTAAAGAAATAGACTTTAGAGATTTGAAACATTAGATTTTTGGATTTGTGTAATGTATGAGCTAACATTTATGCAAATTTGAGCATAAGTACTTTGCATGTCATCGTTTACATCATTATTGATGTTCTTTTGTTTGTTTTTAAGTTTTTTTTATCTGTGAGTGGTCAGACAGGAAAGTAGGTTGTGAAGAAGGGGGAAGAATGAGAATGTGTAAAAAGGTTTGACAGGTGAAATAAAAACCTATCGCCATCACAGAGCCTGGTCTTTAACCTGGATGGCTGTGAACGATCCTCTTTACTCCAAAACACACAGAATTCCTTTTAGGCAAAAGATCTGAATTAGCAGCCTCGTTCACATATCACCAGAGAATACATACAGAGGAGGGTAGGATGTGCTGCAGAAAACGTTTAGCACCAACACCACTGCTACACTGTTCATTCCATGCTGTTGGCTTGAGTGTGTAAACCTAACCAACACATCCCTGAGCCAGAGCCTGCTTCAAATAGAACTGATTTAACCACAGCAAAGTCTGAAGTGGGATTGGTGAATTTAACTCTGTAGAAGTGATCAGAAATGTTTACCCAGGTCTATGTGCTTCTTTCAGCCATTGATGAATGAATGAATGAATGAATGAATGAATGAATGAATGAATGAATGAGGTACCATCTGACATCATCATGGGGTTATGCAATACTTAAGGTGACACCACCAGATTCATTATACATCCAGATGTGTGAATTATTTACAAATATTTTGCTCTTAAGATGCTAAAATCTGCTAAATATTTCATATTTCATTGAGCACAATTATTTTATCATGCATTTTGACTAGATAGTGAAGATTAACCCAGTGTTTTTCAACCACTGTGCCGCGGCACACTAGTGTGCCGTGGGTGATCGTCAGGTGTGCCGTGGAAATTATCCAATTTTACCTAATTGGTCTAAAAAGATTTTTTGAAAACAAATTAATCATCTGCAAATAATATGCCATTTTCAAGTGTCTATGTTGTAGTAGTGACTAGTGGCGTAATCATGTAATTTCCTTATCACTAGATGGCAGTAGGTACATAGCATTGTACGTTAAAACAAGAGAATTAGTGATGCATGAATGATGCAGTGGTTAAAGAAATAGCAAAAGCTCCTCTTTCAGATAACACAATTTCCAGACGTATTGATGCCACTGTTCAGGTGTATTTTTGAAGTGGACATGTTAAGTGCACTTTGAAATAAGAAATATAAAATATGATCAAAAATACATTTTTGTGTTTATTTGATTCCTATTCAAGACACTTTGATAAGAATTACTATATATTTAATATATGCGACTATAGAGTATAATTTGTTTACATTTTGGTTGGTGGTGTGCCTCGTGATTCTTTCAATGAAAACAATGTACCTTCGCTCTAAAAAGGTTGAAAAACACTGTGGTAGACTACACTTCTTTTTACTTTCTTCCTGTCACACTTTCATAGAGATCCAATTTATAGAGTGAACAGCTAATAGTTGCCCATTTGACATATTTTACCACCAGTCAGAGCATCAAAGAACAAGCCATCCATCCATCCATCCATCCATCCATTTTCTGTTCACCCTTGTCCCTAATGGGGTCGGGAGTTGCTGGTGCCTAT
>CAEFZY010010620.1:0-31661 GCA_903066815.1 Brachyrhaphis roseni
CATCCATCCATCCATCCATCCATCCATCCATCCATCCATCCATCCATCCATCCATCCATCCATCCATCCATCCATCCGATTAACATATATGAATATTCAGTGATTGAGACTGTATTTCTGTCTAGTCTGAAGATTAAAGTATAACTGGGATTTGAAGGAATTTGTTGGCCTGAAATCTCAACTAAAGCTGATTTCACCATCTTTTGAAAAGAATAAGATGTTCAAGCTCAAGGGATCTCCCTGTGACTGGGATCAAACGATGGCAACATGTGGAACATATTCTTGTTGAGAACAGCTTGATGTTGATGTGGCTGCCTCCATCAAATCATCATAAGATAGTAGAAAAGCCTATGAGAGCACAAAAAAAAATCAATGAACAGAGGTTTCCCATGAAGATTTGGCAAAGTATGTCATATTACTAGCAAACATTGTTTTAGTTGCTCGTGGACAAATGTGATGTGATCCTTTTAGAAAAGTCTCTCTGCATTCTGCATTGTGTGTGTGTTGTTATTCTAAGGGTTCAAGTGCTTGGAAACAGGCCTAGACATGACCAGACGGTCCCCATGTTGAAAATCTTGTCTTTCAAACATGCAAACAAGGGGACTTGTTGAGGTGCTGCAGCGTGGAAATAACATGTTAAGCATGTATTTATCTGAGAGCGGATAAAAGATCAAACAAAATAAGTAAAAATAGTGATGTAAGCAATAAGAGTGGCCCATATTGTAGAGCCAGTGAAAGAGATAGATTGGTCAGTTACACTTCCATAATTTCCAGCTTAACATTAATGATGTAAGATTATCTTCACCAGGATATGAGAAATAGGAAATCATATAACTGGAAAATAAATTCAACAGATAGCCTTAAAAATTAGTGTCTATGAACTATAACACAGGCCTACATCCAGTATGCTGCAATCTTTTAGTTGGTTATGGAAGTTAACCAAAGAGTATATTTGACCACTAAGAACTGTATCAATATGTTCTACTGAAAGGTAAAGTATTTATATTAATTATGCTTTCCTGTGCAATTCTTCTTGAGAAAATTCTCACTTACAGCACAGTCTGGGCTTCCTTCCCTTTGCTTGGATTCTCTTTGGTAGATTTTCTACAGGGTCAATCAGCAAACAGAATGATAAGTTTTGTTTGCTGTGACTGCCTGATTGTGTAAGCAGTCACAAACCATGTTGATTTTCTGTGCTGTTTTAGAATTGTAGTCTGCCTGTAGTTTTAGCCATGGTAGCGGAGGAAGTCAACAAAGCTGTTCAGTCTGTGTTGACCACACTTCCAAATATTGAATTAATAATAATAGCCGCCTTATTTGGATTGGCACTTATGTCTTTACAGTGGAGGTTGATTGTTTGCAGCGCAGGCAACTTACAGTAAACATTCATAGTGTTGAACTGGCGTACTACATACGTATGTCATGGGCATGTTAGTCATTGGGTAAAATGTAAAACACACACTCCACGCCTCCAGGAAGCAAATGTGTATCAATTGTCAAGAACCCATAGTCTCTGTATAAGAAAATAGCATAGGATCAGCAGCTGGATTTTACCAGGCTGCTATACTCTTGAAGCCTAAACATCACTATGTGCCGCAGTTAGTGGCAAGCACAGTTGGCTCTTGGTCCAGCAATGATGAGAAACCTATTTTTGTTGCATAAATGTCAGAGGTGTGTACACACCTCTCCTACACATAGGTGTGTAGGAGAGAGTTCATTAGGTTTAATTTGCGGATGTAATGAGCTGCGTGTGTGTTTGCAGGAATGGCCTTTAGTCAAAACTGTGGGGGGTGTGAGGAGAGCAGGCCATGGTGACTGCTTCTAGCTGTGCTCAGCCCCTTATGGCTCTGTTGTTTAATTAGAAAGAGAGCATCCAACCTATTTTACTCCACCTATAAGCACTGCTCAGGGTAACTGCATTTTGACTTGTCCACCTTCAATAGCATCAGACTTAGGATCCCAGATGACAATGTTGCATTGCATATGTGGGTGTGTGTGAATTTGCTTTCACATTTATGGGAAGGCGTGCACTTCAAGTGTGATGAATTTTCTACATGCATTTAAATCTGAGAGTGTTGAATCTGGTGATGTATGAAACAAGATTTATGAAGCAATTGCGTTACACTGCGCCAGCTGTTCTACACAGATGTTAATGTTTCATGTAACTACAAATAACCTGGCAACTTCAAAGACTTCTCCCTTATCTAACCTTCCCCACATTTTTCTTTAGGTTGCATCTCCATTAATTTGTCTCCACTGTTCCTTAGCTAAGCAAAGTGGCTTTATTTTACCTCTTTTTCATCAACCCAGCTCCACACACAAACACTATTACTCATCTTTGTTTGCACTGCATTCTTGCTGTTTCACTCCTCTCTTATCTTCCTGTCATTCCCTGTCAGCGACATATTGGGTACTTGTGGAGAGGGGTGTGGTGGTCTTGCCTTACTGACTGATTTAATGAGCTCCTGTGGGGATCAGGCCAAAGCCATCAAAAGCAGTGTGCAGGGATATTGCATGTTCTGTTAAGCACAGGCAGGTTTGCTAGTGATAGTTTAATGACTCGATTCATAAACTGCAAGTTTGGGCAGCTGTGGAAAGAGATGCTTTTACAGTATGAAAAATCTCAAGTTAGTTGTGTGGAAGTGGCAGGGGCAGGAAGATAGAGCTTAGATCCAGGCAGCAATAAAATTATTTTAGCTTCTGCTTAGAAGGACCCAGATGATGGGCATCACAGATACATCTCTTTAAAAGCACAGAGAGGACAGGGTTAAGGTTATAAATACTGAAGCAGGGCACATAAATGTCAGATGTTTAGGAAAAATGTGAAGCAGTGGCTGCTCAACTGACCTTCAACAGTGAAGCTGAATTATTTTCTGAGATACATGCCATTAAAGAAAAGTCTATCTCAGATTAGCAGCAGCCCCCTGACAACGGCTTGTCATCATACACTGATGGGGCAAAATCGCAGTGGGACTGGTAGCATCTGGTAGATTGACAGATCCTCTGTCATGATTTCCTCTTTATGAACACAGAAAGCTTTGCTGGGTGGGGAGAACGAAATTCTCGGTAGATTAAAATCATCTTTGGATTTTTAAACATTATGATAAAAATTGAAAATATTTTAAGGGAGAGTTTCTACAAAGTTTCAACTGCAGTCACTAGTCAGTGTAGTCCTGGGCTGGCGTGGGATTCTCAATGTGCAGTAACCTTGATTCAGTGACCACAGATATACAGGATCATTTTATTCTGAAATGTAAGATGTGGTTGAATGATTTAACTGCATGGTTTCTACACCATGCCTGTCTGTATTTATTGCTATTGGAAATACTTCCAAACATTTCAAGTTTTCTATTTTCAATGAAGAGAATGCATGTTTCATTTAACTAGAGAAAACGCCATTCACTCCGGCTGTATTTATCGCCTTTTCTGCCTCAATAAACTGACGTTTAAATCATGGAAATGATTTGAAATAAAACTTTTTCAGTTTTAAATTGTCAGTTTTTACAAATCATTTGGATATCTTGGTACATGGCTTATCACTTGTACTGCCATAACAAAAATCCACTCATGCTATCACATATATGGAATGAAAATAATAGAAGGTTCAAATAAAATGTTTACAAGGCAGCACAAAAAGAAACAATTAAAAAAATGCAAATGTCTAATATGAGCGGTTATGTCATAGGCCAGCAAGGAGATCAAATGCCAACATACAATCTTCTTTTGCTAAAAGCAGCTTAGTCTGTGCTTAAGTCAGAGCGATACATGCTGATATGAATCAAAACACAAAATAAGGATTCTTTTTTCTACTACAAAGAAGAAAACGAATATGATAGCTCTGTAGTCTTGTCAAAAATTGTGTTCGTATAACTTTTTTTTTGACACACTTCCATCAGTGCTATTTTAATTCAATTGAATTCAGTTCATTTATAGAACGCCAGTTTACATTAAATGTCTTCTCGAAGCTCTTAACAAATAAGTTATTTCTCTTATGTCACACATACATTACAATTTATCCTGGTTATCAAACAGTAGGAGACTGAGACAACATAAAAAGATACAGAAGAGCTGCTGTAGGAGTGCTTTCTATGTTAATGAAAAGTATAAAGATAATAGCAAGAGTTTTTGCCAGTTTTTTCTCAGCCAGTACCCTCTCCAACAAGGCATTAGTCAAACAGAATGCCAGTTCAGATGTAGCTTCTCTGGAGAGAAAAATAACAGAGAGAAAACATAAAGTTAGAAGTTAAAGTAACAGCAAATGCAGCAAATTGAAAAGTAGTAGAAGAACGAAGTAGAAAAGTAAGGTCAGTCTGTCCTGCATCCTAAGCCTATAGCAACATATCTACAGAGATAGCTCAAGATAACCTAACTCCTTAAGAACAAGTCATGCAGGAGGCAGTATCAGGTAGAACTGTCATTACGGACTGAATTTAGTATTTAGTATTGGATGCAGATGAATTCAGTAAATACAAAAGGCACTTTTCAAATGGCAACAAAAGCTATCCGAACTATGAGGAAAATAATTTCCCCTTAACTTCTTGTGCCACCCTTGGCAGTAACAACAGTGCTGCCAAGAATTGGCAAACCTTTTTGTCATCTTGCAGGGTTTCAAGCATTTTCAGGATCTCAGTGGCCATGCATTTCAATCAGATATTTTAGTCTAAACTTTGATTAAAACATCTTCTTGTTTTTGCTGAAATATAATGCTAGTTTTATACCAGATATAGTGACTCTCTTAACTTTCTTAACTCTTAACTCTCTTGACACTTTCCAAAAGGTTTCAACATTGTCTTGTCATTTGATAAAATTATTTCCCAAAAGTCTTGGTTGTCATCAAGATGTATTTTGGAAAATAGGAGATAGTGTTGGATTTTTTTGGTCATTACTGGTCTTCACCTAGTCTTTTTATTATTGTTGAATTATGGCCACAGGCCATAACTGAGACAAGTGAAACCTGCAGTGGTTTGGATGTTGTTCAATGTTCTATTGTGACATCCTTTTGGTAAGCTGATCTCTGCTGTGGAAGTTCACCACTGTTCTAATACTGTAAACTCGATTCAATAGAGTCCCAAAGCTATAGAATTGGCTTTGAAACTTTATCAGAGTAATTTATGTCAATGACTTTGTTTTTGTACATTGTTTTGAGATGTGAACCTGTAAATTTCAGCCCAGCATTCTGGAGATAATCCAAGATTTAAAAGTGAGTGGAGGGTGTGAGTTTACTTTTTCACACAGGTCTAGGGATGGTTTGATGCTATTCATTTGAAAACAGCATTTTGCATTTACTCAGACTATATCTGATTTTAAAATGTGTTGGGCAATTTTAAAATCACCCAATAAAAAAAGGGAGTATTAATAAAACTACAAATGTTAAACACATAGAAGGGAATACTCAGGTTATAGCTGATTTTAGTAAAAAAAATAAAATAAAAATTTCATATAGCCTGTCCAATTAAATCTGGGTCCCAAGTAACTATAATATGCAATATTCCACTTTTTTCCCCAATCAGAGAGCTTACATAGTCTTGAAATATCACGGACCATGGTGCTTAACACTGAGTCAGTTGTAAATAGTATATTAAATTTTCCAAACATTTGTTGAAAAGAAAAATGAAAGATTTTGTTATACTTCATGGCATAACAAGATTTTCACCTGTTAAACATTTTATATACTTGCAATGTTTAACCCAAGATTTCCTTAAAGTACTCAGCAATAAAAGGTAGTAGTGAGAGAATCATTGCAATCCAGCCGTTTGCCCAAGCTGGAGGCTTCAATAAGCAAAATGGTTGTATTTAAAGTAGTGTTTGAGTGTGTCAAATTATGTCACAACACCTTCATTTATTGTTTAACGCTTGAACTTAGTCTGACAACAATATGTTAATATTGACCCATAGAAAGTCAGTACGAAAACAGCTTTACTTAGTGTGCAGATTTGATCAGATTTTTAATCTCTCTTGAAAGTCCACTTGGATTCGATTCAAGAGAGCTTCCGTCTTTCAGTTTTAGAACCCTCTGTTGTAAATTTGAGATTAATATTTTGCTTCGGATGAATTTATGTGCAGGAACATGTTTAGAGAAGGAAACGTTGAGGTCTAACCCTAAAATGATAAGGAAATAAGAAGAAAGGACAGTAGAGACTTTGACGGGGTATTCATTGTTGAAGCCACTTCCTTCCCAGTGGATAGTTGGTTTTTTTTTGTATTTGCTGTGGAAATGCCTTTTTATCAATGAATGTACTCATCCCAGCAAGTATCTCGAGATGCGTGATTGAGTGAAGGAGTAACAAAGCTTCTCTTTCCTTTGGGTGCTGGAATGTTTCTCCTACTTCACATGCACCTCACAACCTGAAGGGTTTGCTGAGAGATCCCTTTTGGGAGGGACCTGGTAGGGGGTTCGGAGCTTGTGGACATCCAGAATGTGTGAGCCTATCTCTCTGTCCACTGTACTGCAAGTGGTTGTGAGGCCCAGGGGTTGGATGGTTGGTTCTGTTAGAAGGGGGATATATCCGGAAACTGGCCTAGATCCAGTGGTCTTTGCCTCAGTATATTGTGATACACGAATCATGAGACTGGGCACTGGGCCTCTCGAAAGGCCAGTGGGAAACTGGCATTTCTAATTTACATGTATGTCTATGCTATAAAACCTGAATTTGACCAGCATAACCGCACAACCAGTCACTTCAGTTATTGCATAACCACATGTTGCTCCAGTGGTGGAGTAAATATAAGTAATTCATTTAAAATGCAGGAGTCCAACACCAACGATGTTCTGCTTGCAAATGTTCTTTCAATCCAAATAATGAAATGGTTTTGTATGGATGTTACAGAGAAATATATAAGCTGAGGTGAAGATAATGAGTGTCTGTTCAATCATTCGCTCAGGTCGTATAGCATCTATAAGTGCTTTTTAATCAGGCAGTGTTTGTGTGCTGGATTTGTGTGACTAAAAGCTTCCTCTTTTCCCCTCATCCCCTTCCCACTAAGTCACAGAGTGTTGCTAGGACAACCCCTTGTGGTCCCTACTGCATCGCAGTGGTCCTCAATGCCAGCACTCAGGGAACCTCCTCACACTGGGAAGGCTGCATAAAATTGGGATAATCGGCGTCGATTATGGGAGACAATGGGCTGCCGCTTCTCAAAGATTCATTCATCCTGGAAAAGAGACTGTGGAGAGAGGGGGAACAGAGAATGGGGCGCCTTAGTCCCTCCGCTGCTCTCCCACGGTGGGCACAGGCATGACATCAGTGGCCTGAAAGAACTGGCATTCTGGACATGTCCATTACTCCCCCCTTCCTCACTATAACCTTGCTCTCCCTCCAACCCGAGCCCAACCTCCCGCCTTTTCTTGCCGCTGCCAGTTTGGATGGAGCGCTTGGCCAGGCAAGTAGGGGCCACTGCTGCTGTTTGCGTGTGAAACAAAGGCCTTCAGAGGGAGAGAGAGGAAGCAGAGAGCTTCACATGGTACCAGCCAAAAGCAGGGATGGCTGCCTCAGCCTTCCCCATCTCAGGCCCCTCTTTTGGCTGATAAATGCTGGTGTGACCCCAGTACCCCCTTCTCCTCTAGTGTCCCTCTTTCTTTCTCCTGTAACCCCTTCTTGTCTGTCCCATCCTTTTGCTGTCATATCAAAAACTTGCCTTATGTCCATTCCATAGAATGATCATTGCACGTCAAAGGATTTAGGCTGAGTGATTTCTCATGACACAGCCTTTGCAAAAAATAAGGATGGCATTCCTCTGGCTTTTGTTGTGAGATTGGTCATTTGTTTTCAAGAGGAAATAGCTTTCCAACACATTTCCCTAATTAGAATAATGCAATGCTGCTCCACATGGTGTGAAGTCCCATGCTGCTGAGAGACTAAAGCGAAGTCAGCGTGACACCATCCTCACAAGAATCATACGTCATTTGTGCTTAGCCTTCCACTGAAGTACAGGAGCTTTATGCATTAGTAGAATTACATAAATCTATATGCTGTTATGACTGACTTCAGTATAAAAAATTAGTTGTGTATGCATGTATGCAGTCTGTGCTTCAAAATCCTCTCTAATGTTATTGAGTGTTGTCCATCAAGACCTTAAAGAGAAAAAAAGAATTTAAATCCTTCGTTGATCATTTATTAACTTCTCAGCAAAATCGTCCCTGACAAAGCACTACTGTCCATAGTGTGCCATTAGCAGGAATCATCATCCTCATCCTCTGCAGCCCAGACTTTCTCATGCTATCCATGGAACTGAAAGAGTTTGGAAGTATAGTCGGATGTTGGATTACAGAACCCAGGGAGTGCAGGATTTCTAACCGATTTGACAATTAAGCTCATACACTGTCCCCTCCCTCCACTTGTACTTTTGGTTATTTATTTACTCCCAGGTTTTATCACACCAATGCGTGTTTGCGTGTGTGTGTGTCTGCGTGTGTGTGTTTGTGAAGTCAGAGGGTGGGGGCGAGGTAAAAGAGGGGTTATTGCACACATCAAGATGGGGCAGTTCAGGTTTCTGTGGCTGTGATTCTGGTCCAGACTACATCCTCTCTTCCCTCTCTGGATGCTTTGGTGCTGGGTGGGCAGCTGAGAGCGGCTAGCCGTCAGCAGACCTCTGCTGTTTTCAGCTTCGGACATTATCCACTGACACCTGCCAACATATTGGATGGCGCACTTGTGACACAACTAATGCTTTCTTCTGCTGATTCACCTTGAACTACCAAAGTTTGGAGATCTGCTCCTGGTCAATGTATATTGCACTAACCTCATCACCACCAGAGATGAAGTAAGTAATTTAAATTTTCAATTCTAGTTACCTTTTTCGTGATTTGTTTTTTTTCTTTTGTTCATTTTTACTTTTTTATCAATAGTTGTTTTTTTGTTTTTTGTTTTTTATTACTACTATTGTTTCTTGAGGAGTTAAAGTACCAATTACGCATTTTAGTCACAATATTTTTTTGGAACCTTTTAGAATATGGTACTCTTTTAGAAAATAGTACCATATAACACTGTTATTGTTATTCTTTTGAAGTAAACCGAAAATTCTAAACATAACAATATAAATGCAATATATTGCATATATATAATAAATTATAAATATAACCCCTGAATTGTGATATCCCATTTAACATTTTTGTTAAATACCACATAGTCCCACATTTTATTCTTTCCACTACCAGTTTGTAACTTAAATTCCTAATTAAATCAGCCCAATCATGTTCAAAGAACGAATTCTGGTGATAAAGAAGCTTTGGAAATATATAATAACCATTAATTATTTTTTGTCTATCTGAATTTTATTTTTCTAGGACTGTCTGAAAACAGTTAATTGTTTTTCTCAGTTATGAAATTTTATTTGCATTTTTAATTTGTTCAAATGTAAAATTGTGAACTTTTTATTAAATGATGAAAAAAGCTTAACAATGAATGTTTTGTGATTCAGTCTGTTCGAAGCTCAACTTGCAGCACTTTTTTATATTCATCTGTTCAGTCCTTCTATCTCATTTGTCTCTGACTCGAAGGGAAAGGTGTTAATGAGAAGATCCGGCTCACTTCCTCACTCAGAGCTAAAAATAATGAAGGGAGATCAAAAACGGAACATCCATGTTACATTTATCATTCCTTCCGTTAGGAGTTAAATTATTTTGTACTACACCAAAATTTTTAAGTTTATAGGGAGAGCACATAGATGTAGTTCAGACGTTTCTCTTTCTTATTCGCAATTCACACATTATTTTGAGATTATTAGAAGTAGATATGATTGCTTTGACAGGAGGCAGACCAGGTGGTCTGCCTATAGTGTAGTTTTCTCACACATCACTGGAGACAGTTTTGTGTGTAAGCGTAACTGTGGTGTGTTCAAGAGGGCCTATTGTTAACCTCTTACATAACAATGCCATTAAAATGGGTGTTATTCTTTTATTCTCATCAAATCCATGACTGAGATAAAGAAACATACTTTTCTTGCAAGACAGGTTTATCACAGGAATTTTGGTGAAAAATGTGTATTGATTTGAAACATCTACTACTCAGACACTACTCATAAAATGTCAACAATTTGTTCCAATGTGTCTGCCCGTGTAACTGAATTTGCCTAAAAGCCATGTCAAATACTGATTTTTTTTTTCTCATGCTATTTCCTTGTGATTGCAGGAGACAGTTTTAACCCCCCACTTACTGAAAAAGTTAGCCAGCCAATGTGTTCCCACAGTAATGGCAAATCATTCTCATCTTTTGTATCATTATTTTTTTTTTAAACACACCTGCAAAATTGAAAGGTGGTAAATGGTTCTTCACTGCATTTATAACAGACTGCTGTAGTCCAACCTGATTGGAGGTTTGTCATCACCAGAGGGAAGAACATGAAATGTTTCCTGTCTTACTTCAAAATAAGAGTCCCCTAATAGGTCTCTTTCTTATCAAGGTTTGGTAACAATAATTCATGCATCTTAACCGAGCGAAGTTGTTGACAGTAACTGGAAAGTGCTTCATGATTCAGTTCAACATGAAATATTAATTTTACTCCTACTATTCATTTTTCAGTAATTTTCTTGTGTACATACTGTTTTGTTTTTGGATTAATTTAGATTATTCATTATATTCTAGAAAGAAGATTAACTGAGCAACTGTATGGATGGATGGATTAGAATTGTCAGTACTGAAGAAATATAAATAATGAGCAACAGACATGACTTTACCAAATGCTTAGCACATCGTTGAAAAGGGGAGCAATTATCAAGCTGCATAATCTTGTCAGCTTCCATCTGCTGGATACCATAGTAACCACGGTGTTCAAGTGACAGCTTAGCAACAGTTGAATGCTTCGCATGTTTTTGTCACGCTGCTTTATAGAATTTATAGAGACAATAACTAAAATCATGCTGCTATCACTGTGAAATTCTAAATCAAAACAAGTTATATGGCATAACATGTATTTTTAGTAACTGTAAACCTAATGGATCATTAGGGTTTACACCTGCTATTTGTTAAATTCTTCTCTTTTGTGTTTTGTTTTTGCTGCAGTGCCAACAGTATGCCTAAACAAGTGGAGGTGAGGATGCATGAGAGCCACCTGGAGCCCATCGAGGCGAGGCCCCGGTCCAAATGTGCCCAAATCTGCTCCAAAATGTTCAAGAACCTCCTGCTCACGCTCACAGTCCTTGGTAAGAAAAATATATTTTTTTCTCTCTCAGGCGTATGATAAAAACTGTGCTCTTTTAACTCAGAGCTAAAATCCACAGCTAGCTTACAGCGTGAGGAGGAGATGCCATCTGTGTTCAGTGTACCAGACAGTAAGCTGACTGGGTGTTCTGACCTTCTGCAGCACGATGCCGCCTGTTGCTATGAATTGTGTGTCGCCACACACAAGTCACCCAAACAAACCTATGTTGATGGAAGCAAAGTATTGTGATTACCGCTGTAACTCTTTGTGTTGAAGGAGGATAATTAATATACACTAAAGGGCATGGCATGTTCTAGTTGCTGAGCAGATCTTTAATTAGATTACTTTTATGCCTCTCCATAGCCATCAGTGACACATTACTTTCTAATTCTGAGGTTTTGGAAATTCCTCTCGGTGAGGAATTAAAACATTTTTGGACAGTCCAGCTTTTGAACATCTCAATCACACAACTCTCATAAAGTGAGCCAAAAGGATTATAGATCCCCTGTCACATCAGAACTAAGGAATGAGGCTCTGTAAAGGAGTAACGACTGGTCAATGAGAAGGTCATTGAGAAAAGATCCATCCTGAAACACAGAGTGTCTAAAATCCACCAGATGTTGGCAGCCCCAGGATGTTACTGGTGCTTTTTTACTGGCTGCGCTCCAACAGTCACACAGACACAAAGGACAGCAGCTGGCTCTAGTCAGACCAGATGGATGGCAAATTTACATTCTGGCAATAATTGTGCAGATAGAGAATGACTTCTACTATATACATTAAGACTAAGATATATGTCTGCCAAACTTACTGATCTTAAGGTTTGTGCATCTAAATATAGGTTTTATAAGTTATATGTCAGCTCTCTCAGTCTCCAGTATGCTTGTCTGAAGCACTCAGATGTGTGTTATCAAAAAGCAGAAGAGGAAACAAAGGTAATAATTTGACACTTGAAATAACTACATAAACTGATAAATATTTCCATTGTTTCAGTTGTTTTACAGATAAATTGTTGCAAAAAAAAAAAAAGAATGTTTACAATATTCTCAAGTAGTAGTTGTGGTTAATGTACCTCAAACTACACAATACTTAGTGAAAATAGAGTTGGAACCCGTTATTTATATACAACCTATAAAAGACTTGTTTTTCTTCACTGCCTGACTGAAAAGTAACTTTTCTGGCTGGTTGGGTAATTAACAGCATTTTGCTATTTGCTAAGTATCAGAATAAATAGTAATACAATTTCTTTTCAGATTTATTATACATTTTTTTTCCATTTCAAATATTTACATAAATATGGCCTAAATCATTTTTGCTAAAGGCGATTTTTCTTTTTTTTTTTTTTGCCTAAATCATCTTTTGGGAAAAAAAGAAATGGTGATTATTTTATTATTTTATTTTTTCCAAAATCACTTTTGTATAAAAATTACTTAGGCCATTATTTTAGGAAGGTATGTTACCTTGGTATTTGGTAGAATTACCTTTTTAAATTATATGACTTTGGTCAAACATTTTGGGTATTCTTTCACAAGCTTTTCATAAAATGTTGCAAGACATTTGACCCATTCCTCCTAACCGATCGGGTATAAACATGTCAGGGTTTTGGGCCACCTTGTATTTTTAGCTCTGTTAACAGATTCTCTATGGAACAGAGCTTAGGCCATTGTGATAGTTGCTTCAAAACACTGGCGTTGGAACCTCAAGCTACTTTGTATCTTAATTCATTATATACTAGGAATCAATGTCTATTTGGAAAATTATAATCGATGTTTCTTCAATGTTTTCACATAATGTCTTTTTGACTCCATCAGGGTTTTGAGGTGCATATAGTATCCCAATTGTGTGTACTTCGCAGTTGGGATGGTGTAAACAGGATTGTAATTTTTTTAAATATTTATCCTAAGTGATCATTATGGCCAAACACTTCAATAGTTTAATCAGTTGGCAGGGTATACATGTAGCAAAAGGCTTTTGTCCCAAAGTTTGTGTTTAGACACAAAGTTTGTGTCTAAACTGAATGTTCTTCATGTTGCTTTGGGGAAGAACAGCTTCTTCCTAACTGAATGTCACTTTGTCACTATAGTAAAATGCATTTTTTAATAGTACAATAATACTCTCTTAACAGCTTCATCAAGAATCTTTACAATGACTTTTACTTTTGTTTTGGTGTTGGTTTGCACGTTTCACCCCAAAACACATTTATATTTCAGAACTCTTCTCCTTAGTAAACAGTATAATGGCTGGACATTCGTACTGTGTTTATACTCGGGTATAACTGTATCAACAGATGAACTTGGTAGTTTCAGACACCTGGAAATTGCATCCACAGATGAACCAGACATTTTGGTTTCTTGGGTAATCTTATTTTTTTCCATTATGTCACACAATGAAGTATTATGTTTGATGTGTTGTCTTACAGTAAATACATTCAGAGCTCTGCCTTCAGGTAACTGAAATAGTGTGAATAGCCAGAATACCACAAAAGTAATTCCCAGATGTATACAAAATCATGTCCTCATTATCTGGGCTCTTGTAAATTTTTGAAAGTCATTGTAATCTTAGTGTATACATTTTGAATTTTAAAAAGGTATTTAAAATTTCTCAAAAAGTCAACCCTCATTGTTGTTGCATTCAGCAGCTGGAGATTACCATGGTAATTCAAACTGATTTAAACTGCAGAGGTGTGTACTTCTACACAGAGTACTACATAAATATATAGTTTCAATTGAATAAAAAAAAAATCTCTGGAGCTATGACTGCACTGGGCCCTATGAGCTTGTTGCCTGTCAAATATATCGACAGTGTATCAGAAACAAGAAAGTATGGCTGGTTTCCAAGGGTTCACAGGAGAAGCTTTCTCTTTCTTTCAAGAACACTGAAGCACATCAGTGATTTGCAGGGTTGCCTGTGAGCAAACCACAGAAAAAACTGTAAAAATTATTTTAATAACAGACAAGTGCAGTAGTGTAAGTTTTCATCCATTCTCCTAATGAAATACTGGCCTATTTCTTTAGTATTCTATGGAATTTGAATATGCTAAAAAATAATAATAAAAAATTCTTGAAGTTAGATTTCTTGTGATTGCGTATGCCAAACCTGACAATCAGACATGCTGCCTCTTGCAAAGAAATCTGATCTTGGCTGGTTTTGGTTTTATCTTGTCAACTGACTGCTTGTCGAACATGTAGCCAACAGGATCTTTTTTTACCCTAAACAGCTGACTTGAGAAGGTGGGATTAGATACTGAGTTCTCTTGCAAGACAAAGAACCACGGAAGCAAAAAAAAACTGATTGAAAATGATTAGAATTTTTATATTAAATAGTGTAGTTTTCTCCATTTAGATTTGTTCCCCTTGCTTAGATTAAAATGCATTTTTCATTAAGTGATAATGAATTTTAAAGTTATTCCCACTCCGTTCATTTTAGGTGTGATCCTGGGAGCTGTATCAGGGATGCTGCTGCGTGTTGCCTCTCCAATTCATCCGGATATTGTCATGGTGATTGCCTTTCCTGGAGATATTCTGATGAGGATGCTGAAGATGTTGATCTTGCCTCTCATTATCTCCAGCTTAATCACAGGTGCCGACTTTATCACAATCAAAAACGTGTGCTTTTAAATTCTCAAGGAAAAACAATGCTACTCATATTGACTGGATGCTTTCTTTTGTTCAGTTTTCTCTGTTGTAGTACTACTGCGACATACTTGATGGTGATCTTAGAGTCACCAACTAGCATTTGTTTTGATTTCTTTATTCCTACATATTATGTCAATTTCTTCATTGAACTAGAAATGACCGGATAAACATCTTGCTTGTGTGCGGTACAGGGCTTGCTGGCCTGGACGCCAAATCTAGTGGTCGCCTGGGAACCAGAGCTATGGTTTACTACATGTCCACCACTATTATTGCTGCTGTCCTGGGTGTCATCCTGGTGCTAGTCATCCACCCTGGCAACCCCAAACTGAAGGAAAATCTGGGCGAGGGCGAGAAAAACGATGATGTGTCCAGCTTGGATGCCTTCTTCGATCTGATAAGGAATCTCTTCCCAGAAAACCTGGTGCAAGCCTGCTTCCAACAGGTAAAAGATGAGATTGTGTTTGTAGATTCATTCTAATTGTAAAGTTGTCATTATAGTATCATGTTAAACTAGAAGAAAGTTCTATTTATTTCATTGAAATAAGTTAGCTTAAGACTCACTCTTACCTTCCAGTCTGCTCAACTGTTTAACTGTAAAGATTATGATGGAAATTTTGTTAGCTGGACCCGTCCACTCTGAGCACTCTAATAGCGACAATAACGCTTCCATTCAAAGTGTGGCAGCAAATACAAAACAGGTGTAGATACTGTAAGCCTGATCTGTTGTTTTCTTCTATGTAGACCCTATGCTGACCCAACAGAATATGGTCTAAATAGCAACAGAGTTAGATATATCCTGACAGGAATAAAGCTAGCTGCTTTCTAAAAAAAAAAAAAAAAAAGAACAAGATGTTATTTTCAATTAAACGGCTACTTTAGAAAAAGCCTACATATATGATGTAAGCATCACATTACACTTTGTATAATTAGGTCATAACATATTTTAAAACCAATTAGGGAGCTCTGATGGGTTTTATTTTCTGCAACTTTTGAGAAGAGAATTCTGCCACTTATTTATGTTTTTTTTTTTTTTCCAGATTCAAACAGTCACAAAGAAAGTTGAGGTGGTTGTGGAGGAGGAAGTTAATGTCACCGCTGTGGAAGGCCTGGTGGCTAACATTACCAAGGAGCCACAGTTCATCATCAAAAAGTCACTTCAGTTTAAAAGTGGCATGAATGTTTTGGGTATGTCGCACTGGGCCCTCTGGGGCCTCATGGTTAACTGCTCATATTTGCACCGTTAAAATTTAGCATCAAATTAAAGTTAAAATCATCATGCTAGCTGTAACAAAGCTAACATTTGCTGATTGGCAGAGAACCCCAAGCTTCTTGTGATGAAAATGTAATTTATTTGCTGTTGAGGCATTTTCATCAACTAAAACAAGTCAGCTCATCAAATCCATTTCTCATACTCGGCATTGTAAATATCTTTATACATTTTCTGCCTACTTCCTCCTGAAGTCGCCCTCCATTGCATCTATTCTGATGCATTCATAATTTTCTGCTGCAGGTCTGATTGGTTTCTTTATTGCATTTGGCATCTGCATGGGCAAGATGGGAGAGAAGGCCAGACTCATGATTGAATTCTTCAATATCCTCAATGAGATTGTGATGAAACTTGTCATCATGATCATGTGGTTGGTATCTGTCATGAATTTCTTTGAATCATTTCAAAACCCATTTCACTGTGCTTGAAAAAATAAAATATTCATATCAATGCAAATTGTTCACATCTTCTCATGCTCCATCCACAGACTTCAATGTATTCTTTTAGGGTTTTGTGTGATATGCTGACATAGCACAGTATTGTGATTAGGAAGGAACGAGATGGATGATTTTTGTTGTCTCTTACAAAAACGAATCTGAAAAGTATGAAAGGTATTCAGCCATCCTGAGTCAATATTTTGCAGATATGTCCTAATGACTCTCTGTGACTTCTGTAGCAAAAGGTGGTTGTACGTTACACATTTCGAGACTGAAACGTTTGCCAATTCTTCTTTCCAAAATAGCTTAATGTCAATCATATAAGATGGAGAACATATTGGATTATTAATTTCTAAGTTTTACTGAAGTTCCTCAACAGGATATAGGCTCACAGTTTGACTTGTCTCTTCTAATACTTAAATAATAATTGAACATTGTACATTTAGCTTTATGTTTAGGATTGAAACATTGAAAATGTGGATTTTTCATTGAGGTCAAAAACTTATTTTTTCATATGACCAGAGCATAATTCGCCCTTATGTTTGCTTTGTACCCTGCATGGCTTGTGCCAAACTGCTACTCTTCCATAAAAGTCAGATTTATGGAAGGCATGAACCACAGATTTTACATCGACAGGTTCTTCAATCTGAGCTATGGATCTCTGCTGCTCTCCTACAGTTATCACATGTAACTCTAATTAAATACAATCAAGATTGTGGTTGTAAGTTTAAAAAATGTGGAAAGGCTTAAACTAGCTAAGCTTTCAAAAATTGCAAGGAAGGAACTCCTTTATCTCATGTTATTTTGAAACATATCTAAGGGATATTACATCATAATCACAGTGCTCTTACAAATTGTTTTGATTTTGCTTTCCACTTTAATTTCAAAGTAACAATAAATTGTTTCTCACCCAATAAGGTACTCTCCCTTTGGTATTGCCTGTCTGATTTGTGGCAAGATCATCTCCATTAAGGACTTGGAGGTGGTGGCCAGGCAGCTTGGCATGTACATGGTGACTGTGATTATTGGTCTGATCATCCACGGCGCAATCTTCCTGCCCAGCATTTATTTTGTCATCACAAGGAAAAACCCCTTCACCTTCTTCTTGGGAATCTTCCAGGCCTGGATCACTGCTTTAGGAACAGCTTCCAGGTCAGCATGAATAAGGGTCAATGGGTGAACAAGTCATTGTGTATACTTGTTTTTAGAAATAATTTGTGCATGGTTATATGCGTTTATAGTCCTTGTTTTGTGCTTTTATCTCCAGTGCTGGCACACTTCCTGTCACATTCCGTTGCCTGGAGGAGAATTTGGCCATTGACAAAAGAGTCACTCGTTTTGTGCTCCCAGTAGGTGCCACCATCAATATGGATGGAACTGCTCTCTATGAGGCTGTGGCGGCCATCTTTATTGCCCAGATGAATGGTGTGCATCTTGATCCTGGTCAGATTGTCACAGTCAGGTAAGAACAGCTTTCTTTTTATGTCGATATATATTTTGTTTCATTTGATTCAAGGTTCAAAGAGTCTGTAGTTTGTAAATGAGAAGCATGCCTTTGTCAGTAAATCAAAAATAACAAAGTAATACAGTCTGAGTTGTAGATAAGTCAGCATAGTTACTCAGCAGAAGTGTGGATGTATTAATCAGTAAACTATGAAGAATGTGTGGTTAGAAGCAATCCTTAAATAAGAAAATTAAAGTGAAGCACATAAACCAGCATGAGGAAGTGAAATAGTGTCGAGCCTCATGCTAGGCAGGAAGACAAACAGCGGGTACATGCTCTCTTTCATCAATCTTTGCCAAAAGACTTCTCATAATAGAGTGAGTTGAAGATGGATGACCCTAGTTCTGACATTTTTATGGCACATAAATCAATGAAGCTTCAAAATAAACACCCCATCTCCCACATTTTGGAACCAAATCAGGTTTTCCCCAGGCTTGTACTTTATGCAGCCAGTATAAAGAAAGAGCCAGTATGAATACAGTGCCTTTTTTCGCCTTTACAGATTTTCTCTGCTTTCACTTTTTTTTTTAAATCACATTTAAATATTACAAATTATGAACTTTTAATACTAACATAAAAATAACCTAAGTAAATAAACAGACCTTTTAGAAACTACTTAAATGCAACCAATATCAAATAGTAGTTTTGGATGAAAAAAATATCAAAAGGCTTTTCAAGACTTTTGAGGAGACATTTTGTATGCTGAAGAGATAAAAGGAAAACTATCTGGTACAATCTGTTACATCTTCACAGAAGTTGACATTTTTGTGAAATGTCGTCAAATATGATGGCAGAAATGCCGTTCCTTTAGGACTTGGATGACTTACTGTAATTGACAGACTCATAAATCTTGATGTCTGACAGAAACCCAGTTGTTGACTTTAATTAGCAGTTAACTGATCGAAAGTATGTCAGCAAGTCCACTTTCTAATAACTTAGGATGGAAAAAAATAAAGATTTGGAGTGCAGGTAAAGTCTGAAATTTAATCAACTGACATATGAGGTCAACCAGGTTGGTGTTGACAGCGCTTTCACTTGGTAAATTAACTCATTTGAAAACTGCATTCAGGTTACATTTTCTGAAGATATGAAACATGGAGTAAAATAAAAAGAGAGGCAATCATTTTTTCTTCTTTTTTGCAACTCTGTATGTTATGGTTTTTGAGATTTGGAGTTTTAATGGTCATAGTTCATTTTTAGAGATCTACATAACTTATTTTCTTTCTCTTCAGTCTGACAGCCACCCTTGCCAGTGTTGGAGCAGCCAGTATTCCCAGTGCCGGCCTGGTGACTATGTTGTTGATCCTTACCGCTGTTGGCTTACCAACACAGGATATCAGTTTGCTGGTTGCTGTTGACTGGTTATTGTGAGTCTTAAGCATATATTCTGGTTATATTTTGGTTCATATAATAGATTTCTTATATTATATTGTGCACAAAAAATGTATGATGTCTTTAAAATCTTGGTTTGTGTCTCCTCAGGGATCGTTTCAGGACCTCAGTGAATGTGGTGGGTGACTCCTACGGTGCAGGGATTGTGTACCATCTGTCCAAAGCTGAGCTGGATGAGCTGGATGCGCACATGGCTAAATCAGACGACATCGAAATGATGACAAAGACCCAGTCCTATTATGACGACATGAAGAACCACCACGAGAACAATTCCAACCAGTGCGTCTTAACCGCAACTTCCTCTACAGCTGCTACTGCCAGTGCTAACAATTCTGTCTTAGTAGATGAATGCAAGGTACTATTAACGCTTTCTGACATAGAGACTTCAATATAACCCTCTGCCATTGCATGCTCATCCTGCATGCAATGGCATGCAGGATGAAGTCCTGGATGCTTTGCTTCATTCAGCTTTGTTCAGTCTTTGTAAGCAGAGATGCACTTGCATACACTCTTCATTTCACATGTGTACCAAGTTTATTTACTCTTCTGGAACAGCCACTTTTGTGTTTAATGATCATTCAACATTTAAAACATAGTTCAAAACATAGTTGATGTGCTTGCATAGAAAATTAAAGACAGATCAACTATCCCCCTAAGACGACTTACTGTATGGGACAAAGTATGAACTTCCTCAATATAGCTGAGAAATTATTTAGCAGTGTCACATCTAACATAAATTCAGAGTAGCTCAATAAACACAGCTTTAGTTTCAATTAAAAAGTTTCTATAAATATTTTAGTTGCTATTTTCCGTTCATTCAACATAATATCCAGCGGGTTTACTTCACTTTATCTTGTTTTGAGGCTGATCATAAATGTTTAATACATTTTTTACTCATTTATCCTTTTAATTTAAAATGCAGTGATGGGAAGTGTTGCATAATTAGCAGTTCATACATAACTAATGCACACCTCTCCATCCCACCAAGAGTGATTAAGTGCTCCAACACAGTGTCTTTGTCCCAACTCTGAGAACTCTGCAGTGAAATCAAAAGTTATTGTAACGCTAATTTAGAACAGACCTCAGCTGTAGATGTTTGTTGTAAACTTTCATATTATTACTTGCACACCTGGGTAGAAAAAGTCAGACGATAAAATTTGTATTTCTTAAATTATAAAGAGTGTTGCCAAGCAACACTGTAAACCAGTAAAAAACTACAACCACCTCTTTTTAGTGTCCAAATTTTAAATAAATGTTTTATGTTTATATGTGACACAAAGGCATGCTGATTCCAAGATTTACATTTTCATAATTTTTATTTATTTATTTATTTATTTTATGTTTTTTTCTGATGTACATACCATGACTCACATTTGCTAACCCTGCTCCACACTGCTTTAGAAGACTTTATGTTTTTGTACATTGTTTAAATTGATGTGTATATTTTGTATAGACCATTAGGATTTTATTTTGTTTCATCTTATATTTAATTTTGCATTTTGCTGTGAAAATGCTGTTTTATGAACTTTTAAGTCATCTTCGTTTTTGCTTTGGGGGGTTATTTTCACAAAAGTAAAAAAATATTTACACAGAATGTGGAGTTGGAAGAGGTGCTCACCAATGATCTTCCTGAATGAAACATGTTCTGAGAATAGAATGTGTAGTTTTTCTAGAAGAGTAGCTGTCTGGTACAAAAGTAAAACAGGATAAAAGCAGCAAATACAGTAATATCAGGTTTAAGGAGTACATTTTTACTAGTTTAATTTTTTTTACTAGGTAAAAAACATTTTTGTGTTTTTTTTCTTCAGATGTTTCACACTTGAAGCTCATTGGTGGTGGTCTAATCCCACTTTCCTTTATCCACTGTAAAACCTATCAACCATAAATAGAGCAGATAGAGTAAATAATGACTCTATTCAAATGTGACAGACAGCCTAAAGTTTATAAAATAGCATTCACATAAACCACCTCAGTGTTTGAGATTGAAGTTGTTCTAAGACTGTAGAAGTCCACATTGGTATTCACATAGATTAACATTAACTTTTAAGTGTCTATGATTGTGGATTTATCCTAAATGCAAACAGAGAGATCTATGTGCTTCACTAACATATTAACTGTGTTTCCTTTAACAGCACCTGCGAATGTTCTAAATTCTCCTTTGACTGTGAAGTTACCTGTATTCTTTAATGTGTGCCATGGATGAGCTGCTTAGATCTTCCTGCTGACTGCTTGCAGGTAACCTCAGCTGCTAACGGTTCTGCTGCGGAGTGCACGCTTGTTGAGGAGGAACCATGGAAACATGAATAATGGCAGCGCAGAGATCCCCCTGCTCCTGGGCTCCACGAGCTTTCCTATCTGGTGATAAAACAAGAAGAGTGAATGGAAAGTCACATGAACAGAACTACTAATGTTTTTTTATGTAGTTTTATTTTTTTTATTCTTAGTCCCTTTAAGAAGTTTTTTTGTATTTTGTCCATCTGACTGGTATGTTATACTAATTCACATAACCGTGAACTGACAACAGAGTTATACCTCACCTTTTAGAGCGCAGTCACATCCTGTATACCAGATACTTGCACAACATACTTCAAGGCTTGGGGAGGGAAGAAAGAGAGAATTATTACTAGATATTTTTTCTTAGGATTACAGTTCAGCTTATGTTTATATAAAAAGCAACAAAGTAGTGGTGCAACACACATGCACTGAGGGTATCTTCCATATTTTATAAAGATGGCTCCTTTTTCTGAGTGGGAGGATGAGTGGGAACCACACCAATAATTGATACAACTGATTTTATCTGTGTTGAACATGCTGTATTTACACCTTCATAAAAAATCTCTGTGGTACATCAATTTACAATAATCAAGTACGCTGATCAAAGGAAAATCCCTCTGAGACGCTTCACATACAAGTATTATCACTAAGCACAAATTATTTCCACAAACCAGGATTTGTTTCCCCTCTTCTTTTTTGTCTTCTGTGAAGAAAATTGACATTCTTCTTTCACGTGTTGAGAGAGATTTTAAAACTAATTTATTTGTGTCACAAAAGCATGACCAAGTCTGACCAAGTCAAGAATAGGGACCAAACAGGCATAAAGTCAACCGGCTAACAGAAGCCTTTCCTCTGCCTCCTTACGTACTTGCAACACATTGTCACATTTTTTTTGTCTACAATATGATGCAAGTAAAATCCCTAAAAAATGTACAAAGCACTTTTCCCTTTTTTTCCCCAAAGTACCTTTATGATGCCAATGAAATTAAAATTTATTTTTATTCCTCGAAAAAAGGAATTATATATATATATATATATATATATATATATATATATATATAAAATATTGCAGCCTGAAGGAAATGTATGGATTATATGGAGCACAATTAATGTCAAAATGCCAAGTTTAATTTGTAGTTAGTGTTATTTTTGGCCATTACAACTTTGCTGCATACGAAAATTGATTTACAGCAAACAGCAGACACTCAGGATTTTTATGTTTACCTTAACAGGAATTCTTGTAATGTCGAACTGTTTACTCTATCAGCTAAAGGAAATGGCTTCTTGTTAGCACCATTTTCCAATGCTTTGTCTGTAAAAAAAAAAAAAGTGTTTACCTTCAACATTTATACTGAAAGAAATGTGAATATATTGTGGAAAATGAGGATTTCAAGCACACACATTCACATGGTTTTTGAGCTATATTCCACTGGGGGAATCTGTTTATTACCTGTAAGCACAGTCATCCCTGACCACTTATGAAGCACAGTAGGTGAAGCAACAACCACAATTCACAATTACATCATATTTCCAAGAGGCTTCCTGTACTGCAATTAGTGTTTATGCCATCAGAGCTCAAGACTGTTTCTACCAACCCTATATGCTGCAGCTGTGTTTTTGTGCCAATCAAAGGACATTTTAGGGGACTCAGGACAGCTAAGATTATTCAAACTACCAGGTCATATTAGTAAAATCTGCCGCTGATCAACTTATAAAGGTGGCAAAGGTTTGAACAAAGCAGGGAAAACTCCATATCAACCTTTGTTGAAGGGATAGTTCAGGATTTTTTAAGTGGTCTTCTTCTAAATTGTTTTAAGCAGCTGATATCTTAACTCTTCTGACGCCTTCATTTAGTAGAAATCTGAACTGGGTTGTCCCAAAGGCTGAGGCTAACGATTATTTAGGAAGGGCCCACGACTAAAGCGAACTTCTAAAAGATTCTGGTCTCAAAAATGTCAAAGCAGTTTATGAAACCCATTTTAATTAATGATTATTTACAGAGGAAATGCAGGTTGGAGGTGGTGCATCACCAGTGGAATCCCTTAGAGCTGTTGTGTTTTCATCTGCTCTCCACATGTAAATTGAGTTTTTGATGAGAATTTATTTTTATCTAAAAATGGTTTCAAAAGTGCAACATTTTAAAAACGCCATGGTTTAGCTTAGTGAAACCATGGCGTATCCTGAGAAAACTAAAAGCAATGACGTAAAGGCACTCTTTGTGCATGTACATAACGGCTTTCTAGAAACCACAACAATATTACAGCTGTTTATTATCCCTGCCTTACTTTGTTATGATTCTGTTTCCTTCAGACTTCAAAAATGAAGTTAAAGAGGCAATAACCAATAAAAATATATTTTTTAAATTCTTTATTTTTTACAATATTTTTGGGACAACACTGTGTAAAACATTCTTCTGTTAAAACAACTGCTCAAAGCAAACATGGCAGTAGTTTTAAAAGGCATAAAATGGCATTGGCATGAATTGCTATGGAGGTGCTACAATTGGAGTTGTTCTGTTTCAGCCTTCTAGGACCTGAATCCTGAACTTTCCCCTCACCCTGTGTGAGTGAGCAGTGAGACCTTCGTTATGTGGGAGTTGATTAAGTCGCTTTTTTTTTTTTTTCAGGTGGATCCTTCTCTCCTCTTTTGTTTCTTTTTTTTTCTTTGTGCTGAAATGAAAACCATGCCTTGAAGGTGTTCAAATCAAATGTCATTTACTGTAACAATAGGAAACCTAACTTAGTACTTTGTCCTTTAGTTCTCAAAGTACATTCTCAGTTTACACCTTTTAAGTTAATTTAACATAAGCAAGGAATGTTTTGAACAACATTGGTGTCCTACTTAACATATTGAAGGACTGATGCATGCTTAGATTAAAACAAATAAAACACACACATAGACACTCATTAAATCACCTGGGCTTTTATTCCTGAATCACACATATATTAAAAACACTTAGATCTTAAAGGTCAGTCAAGTTTGATCCATACTTCCTGAGCTGCAGATCACAGAACTGACACCTTTACAGGCTCTTTAAGCCTTACCTTTAGACCTTGTGATATTCAGGATATATATAAATAAAACTTCTCCAGTGAAGAGACAATGCAAATCATAGTGTCACGTAAGGGGACTGAGTATTGAATGACTACTATGTTCAATATTATGGTTGTAGACGCATGAATTAAATAAAAATTCTAATTATTGTTTTGCACCACTATCTTAAAAGCATGATATTTTGAAGTGCCTCCATGCACTTTGTGTATATATTGTAGTTAACTGATTTTGTTTTCCTTTTATTGATTTGTTTTGTTTCTTTTGAAATGCCATGTAGAAATAAGGTTTCATTCCTGTGACTCGTTGAAATGTAATCAGCTAGAGGAAGGGAAAAAAACAACAACAAAAAAAAAAATCAAATATTTGTTTTAATAGATTAGACGAAATGTATAGAGGACAACATGTAATAAATTGCCTGTTTGATTTTATTTTCTAATTGTTGTTAACTAGCTTTTTAACATTTCCGTCACACATATTATATATAAATATCTTTTCTTTTGTATCTAATGTAAGCGTTTTGAATGTTTGTTCCATAAAGATATAAGCAGTGTGAATTCATTTTCATTGTACATATATGGATATAATTGTTCTGTTCAGTGGAAATGCAGAGGTTAATTAAAATTGCAGTGATCCTGAATCAAACGCAGTTTGTATGAAAAGAGAGAGGTGGTTAAGAAGATAAATAAAGAAAGACAAGAGTAAAAGAAGGTTTCTTGTTTTATAAGGAGGCCAATCTCACTTATTTAGGGTAAAACTGATGTTCTGAAGGTATTTAAAGACAAAAAAAAAGGGTCAAGTTTGCCCTTGGTACAAGACACACAGAGAGAAATAAATCATAGCCAAGAAGTTAATCAGAGAGAATAAATACCTGTGCTATTCCTATGCCTACCACAGCAAAGAGCAACAATCCTCAGGTGAATTATCTGAAACATTTTTAAAGGAAACATGCTGGCTTCTTAGTCTGAGGCATATTTGTTCCACTGATTCATTTAAACATACAAGGCATGAATATCTAGACCCACTAGAGTCTATGCCTGCCTTCAGTTCACCACTTCTTCACACATTCCACCTCTGTTGCACAATCGATGCCAGTGAAGTTTATAGGAATCCCACATTTTTTATTGCCTTCAGTCTCAATAGCTTTTTGAATTTTACACTAAATAGGTATGTTGAGAGACCTGACGCCTGCTCAGCTAAATGTTACTAATTAGATGCAAAGAAACTGACAATAAAAAGCTGGAATATTTTTAAACACTGTAAAGTGTGTCTTTTTGAAGAACTCCATAAGTAGACATGATGGTCTGTTTTATCGCTGCCTTAAATGAGTTGGGGTCTGCCCTTATTGTAATGATGTTGTAATATCAATGTAATGGCAAGAGAGTATGTGTGTGAGAAATATACAATTGGGTTAAACAAATACAATGAAGCATTCTTTCCTCAGATTTTGGTTGACATGAAAACAAAAAAACTGTTTCTACATATCAACAAATGTTGTACCTTTGGTGTACATATACAAATATAACTAATAAATGTTCATAACTAAGTGCTGTTTTGAGATTTTTGAATTGTGGTGGCTTTTACAGTTGTTCTCCTTATGGTACATGAGAACTAATTTAAACTATCTGAATGGTGTTCAGTTAGATTGTAGGTAGATGCTTTTAATACTTTATGTTGACTAACTGCTTATTAGAGTTTAAAGATAAATGACCTAGCTTACACTTCATTGCATTTATTTTATAGCCTTTTTTCTGCTTAATTTGATGAGACTTCTTCAATAAGGGAACTCAGTGTGTGACATCATCATATACATCATTTAGGCAGTAAAGTTCTCTTAAACTTTACCGAAGAGGTAAAACTAATCTTTAAATCTCCATATTCTGCTGCAGTTAAGTACTATTTTTAAATTTTACGTGTGTTCTCATTCACTTTAGATTTGAGTTATTTTGTACAGGACAATTTAAACACAGGACAACTTAAAGTGCTTTACAGGAAACTAAAGTGAAATGTGAAAATAATTGTGTTTTGAAAACAAGAAATGCATTAAAAAGATGATAGGAAGAGTTAAACTGCATGTGTAAAGGAGGTATTTAAAGTAGAAAACTGAAAAAAGGAAATGATAAAAAAATATTTTCTCTTTACTGAGGGAACAGATGATGTGAGCTAGTGGCACTGTAGAACTGTTCTATATGTCTATCCTCTATTAAGAACTGTTTAATTACAAAACTACTGGTGGCATTATGCATATAAATAATTACTGATTTGTAGCTTTCAGCTGTCATAATTTGTTACTGTATTTGCTTTTTTACATGAACTTGCCTTGTCTGTGCAAGAGCAAATAGCTGGAGAGATTTTAGAAACCTGCTGTAACAAACAGGAATGCTTCTCATTACCAGTTTTAATGTGAAACATTAACAAATACAGCATCTATGTAAATATGTATATAAAATTAAACTTAGCAACAATTAAACTTGTTTTAAAAACAAACTAATTGGAATGAGTATCTTGTCACTTATAGTATGTTGCCTGAATCCACCTTGTTAAAGAAGTAGGAGAAAAAAACAACCATTCAAAGTATGTTTTTGAAGGCAGAAAAGTACTTTTAAAAAGATTGATTGATTGAAAAATGTATACATTGACCACAAGAGGAGAAATGCACTGTGTAGCTCTAAGTGCTAATTCCCATCTGTAGTCTCCAACGCAGTTAATAAGAATTTGTTCTTTAACACTCTTATCTGGTTAAATAAAGGTTAAATGAAATAAATATGTTGCATATTTTTAGTTCTTTTAATTGAACATCACTAAAAACAACTTTGAAAACAACAACTAGTTTTTCAGTCATGCTTTAGATGACTTTAGTTCACACAGTACTCTGCATATAGTGTATATTTAGTTTTGCGTTAGCGAGCTTTCTGGCCAGGTTGTGTGTCCATCAAATCACCATTATATAGAAAACAGTAACAACCATGCAGATTTAGTAATGCTGGTCAACTCTTTATGCATACATGTGATCCACATGGAGAAACCTCAACCTAGAAAGCCAAGAAAAATAGAGTTGTAAACTACATAATGATACTTTTTTAAATTGAGTGAAAACTGAGAAAAATGTTTTTCAATATCCCACATAATTAAAAAAAAATGTTTTTTATGACAATATAAGTGTTAAATTACTTTTACTACTCTACAATTAGTGCATTCAAAGTTGGCTATTATACACTTCTGACAGTCTTGCTGGTTGCTGATGGAAAGATGCCATGGGTATCTTTCAAAATGTCTCTCTTTGTCTTACTCCTTTTATCCTGTGCTAACGTTTTCCTGCATCCCGACTCTAGTGCCATGGAAACCTTACTTCCTGTTACGTGGGAGAAATGCAACATGCGTTTCCTGTCATGCTATTCATTTATTTACCTTTTGTCCCCATGCTCACAGAGTTATCAGTCACTGAACACCATGTTCCAGCGCATCTGTACACATTTTATTTATTTTGTTATCACTTTACAGATCTTTTCAGCAAAATCCTTTTGTCAAACCTGCCTACTCTAGTGCAACACTTTGTCCTCTTCAAATCAAAGGAAAATGTAAAATTAACTTAAGTAGCAAGTCAAAAGAATGTCATTCACAATAACTGTATATAATTTAGTCTTGTTCTAAAAACTACATTGGCCACACAGAGAATAAAGTTGAATAATACATGTGTGTGATATATTCAAGCTACAGAAAGTTCAATAGAAAAAGATGATTACAAGATTGAAAGCTTCATAAAGAAACATAATATAAACATCAGCTTCTTTTATCACATCTGGTTCAGAGCAAACAGGTGTTTCTCTTGAATAAGCCTTTTGCATTGCTATAGGTCTGCAGTGGATTAACGTCTCATTTTGGATGTCCAGTATTTACACTTCACCTCATAAAAATTGAGCTTGAGTTTATCTCAAAATTGATAAACGTGCTTGAAATATCACTCAGTTCTTTATTTTGTTTCAAAATCAGTATCTGTTGAGCAGATTCCCTATAATACACTTTTCATCCACACAGTATAATCAAAACATTATCTTATTTCTGTATTCATCATCATCAGTTGTGCACTGCGCACTCACTTTGGAAAGCTATAAATCATGCTGATTCAGGATGCTATCTATTTTGACCTTCACAAACCACAGTACAGTTTCTGATTAAATACTACTAGAAACAGCAGCAGTCCTTCACACTAAATCGACAAAGCATTTTCCTATGAAGAAACAAAAAGCAATGCCAGCTATTGCAACATTTGTAAGGTTTTATATTATGTACACAGACAGGGGAAACAGAATCAAAAGGAAGATAATTGAGATTGTTGCATCCCCAGTTTTCTTAAAGCAACAATTACAGACAAGAGGACATGTCTGAAATAAGTGCAGAAAGGAAAAACAGGAAAATAAAGAAATAAGGGAAGCATTTTTTTCTCTCTCTCTCTTAAATAAAATAGAGCAAAAAGAAAATGGTTGTTTGTTTCTTTTTCCGGTTAAGATTAATTGCTAGAATTTTACAGTCATCAAATTTAACAAAAAGCTTTTCACCCACTCTTAGAACTCCCCATAATCAATAATTAAAAATTATTGATTTTTAATTAACGTGAACGGAAAATAAACATATTCTGATATTTTGTTCTAAATCTCTCATTCTTGCACACTGATCTGAAATTCTTAGCCTCTTTAAAAAGCATTTGTGCAAAACTTTGTACTTTAGTTGAACACGAAAAGACACATTATGACACATTCAAATGCTCTTACTAAGTGCCCATCCACTACAAGCCTCCAACAGCCTCCAACTCTTTTATCCTCTCAAAAGTCTTCCCCCAACTTCCCCAGCTCTTTCCTGCCCAACTCTCAGGCCTGCTGGTCTTTATCTGGAGACTCCTCTAACGTGATGACAGTGAACTCCTCCGTATTGCCGTTCTCCTGGATGGTCTCCTTGTCCATGAGGGTCACCATCTCCTGTTCTCTCTCCGGGTTGTGGGAGCTGCATGCTGCAGCTGCGACCCCATTGCCGTCGCTGCTGTCTTTGATTGTGATATTCAGAGTTTGCTTTCTGCCACACAACCTGCAAAAACACATTGAGGGAAAATGTTACTACACCTGGTTTTTGGAGGGATTCAGTCAACAGCTACAAATGATAAAAGCTAAAAGAGTAACTCTGGACTGATACTGTGGATGTCAAATACATGTCACTGTTGCAATCAGAAGTGCATACAACAGACTAAACTGGAAAAAATAGGGAATTTTATTAATGCGTTTGGACGATTCCTTTTCTTTTCTATGATGATTAAACAAAATCTCATTTGAGATGGTTTCTTTAAATGTTAATCTATTACAGCTATGTTCTTTAATGCACACCTGATTAGAATTGTATGTAAAGGCTCAAATATATCCGTTCACTGACACTTTTTGAATGCATGTCTATTAGCAAATTGCAGAGAAACTGCAGCCTTTTAGTCGGCATTAACACGCTTCTGGAATAAATCAGAATGCCTATCTGAATACTCTTCCAATCAGAAATTATTGCTTACTTCAAACAGCTGATTGGAAATTATCGTTTGGCAAGCAAACTTACTGCTGGAGAAATTAGATCAGAGAAAGTTAGATGTATTTGGTCACAATAGAAAAGAACTACATAGGTTTAAAATCAAGGTGAGTCTTTCAAAACTTTTAACAGCAAGTGTGAAGCACAGTGGCGGAAGCACCATGATGAGAATTTGCTTTGTTACCAGTGGTATTAGTACATTGAACAAACTTTAAGGGATAATATCTGACTAGGTCTAATCTCCAAAATCTTCAACTTCACCTCAAAGCAGTAACTAGCTGGTTGACAACTGAGCACATTTGGGCATTGGCTGGTCAAAAATGAAATGGTTTTGGAACAGGTGACACAGATTAGCATTAAGTTTGTGGACTAGCCCTCCACTCAACCCTAAAATTTATCGGCTGTGTTGAAAAGCCAGGTTTTTACCAGAAGACACAACAGAGAAAGAACTATGCACTATTTGTGATGAGATGAGTGGTGAGATATCCAAACAGATTAATACCAGAGGCTCACAGATGGCTACAAGAAGCAAGGTACAACCTGTACAGAGACTTTTTATTAAGTAAAAAGTCTCTGTAAAGAGACTTTTTACTTAATACTAGTGGGGGTATATGTATATATTTGAGCCATTATGTGCTATTTTTAACCTGTGTCAATGAATTTAAATATACATTCCTAGGTGTATGTTGTATTTTCATTTCAACAAAAGCACCAAACTACTATGCGATTCATTTCTAGTTTTCCTTTTCTCTGAAACTGTGAAAAACAGCACCAGAAGTGTCATGTCAATCAAACCATTACCCTTTTCTCCTGGCGACAGCTGCACACACAAGGAGAATTGCACCAACTGCTACAATAACACCAATAACAACCAGCCAGTCTAGAAGGAGAAAGAATAGAATACAATATGAATATTGTGACAGTAAGTGATTCCGGAAGAAAACATAGAGCACTATAAAAATATTCCTGTTTAGTGTCATCATGTATAGTATCTCTGGGTGTTGAATGTTCGGTTACTTACCAGATGAGATGCTGTCTTTTTGATTCTCGCTATCATTTTCCGGATTCAATAATTTTCCTCCTCTGGTATTCGGTTTGACACCTGAACATCAATAAAATAATAATAATAATAAAAAGTTAAAACAGAAAAACAAACAAACAAAAAAACGTGCCTGTTAAACTGCCAACAAACAAAGCATTCTTTTAGCTTCATTACAAAAAAAGATGATTTGGCTTTTTCAGTAGTAGGACTGATCAGATTTGGCTCTTCATCTCAAAATATATTTCAGCTAACACAAGGGGGCGTCATTTGTTCGAAAAGTTACTTTAGTTACTCCTGTCCTCGTCCTCCCAAAACCTGTTGCACCAGGCCTCATATATATATGAGGCCTGATGCAATAAATATA
>CAEFZY010010633.1:0-10569 GCA_903066815.1 Brachyrhaphis roseni
GACCTCGGCATTAATTCACTCATGTGCAACTGGTTGCTCGACTTCCTGACCAGTCGACCCCAACATGTCCGGCTGGACAACCACTTCTCATCCACAATCATCGTAAACACCGGAGTGCCACAAGGCTGTGTGATGAGTCCCTCCTCACCTACGACTGCAGGCTCCATGGCTCGAACGCCATCGTCAAGTTCGCAGATGACACCACGGTGATCGGCCTCATCAGAGACAACGATGAGGCCGCCTACAGGGAGGAGGTGGACCGTCTGGCTGAGTGGTGCGATAAAAACAACCTGCAGCTGAACACAGAGAAGACCAAGACCAAGTCCTCCTGAAGTGCATTTCAGGAGGAACGCTGATCTACACCCACCCATCCACATCAAGGGGACAGCGGTGGAACGCGTAGACACCTTTAAGTTCCTGGGAGTACACATCTCCGAGGACCTGACCTGGACGACCAGCTGCTCCAAACTCATTATGATGGCACATCAGCGCCTCTTCCTCATGAGGACCCTGAGGAAGAACCATCTATCCTCAGACATCATCACGAACTTCTACCGTTGCACCATTGAGAGCATCCTCACAAACTGTATTACAGTTTGGTACGGGAACTGCTCTTCCTCCGACCGGAAAGCACTGCAAAGGGTGGTGAAAACAGCCCAACACATCGCCGGTGCACCGCTTCCTGCCATCAAAGACATCTACAGGAAGCGGTGTCTGAAAAGGGCCGGGAAAATCACCAAGGACATCAATCACCTGGCACATACACTTTTTTCCCTCCTGCCCTCTGGGAGGCGTTACAGAAGCCTTCGGACTAGAACCACCAGGCACCGGAACAGCATCTTTCCTACAGCTGTCATGCTCCTGAACGCCTCCTGACACAAATTACAACACATGGACTGTTCACACACATGGACTGTTACTCACACACACTCACACCACGGACTGTTTTAGCTCCACGCCATTATTCCTATTTGGTTCACCTATATCATGTTCATCTATATCATGTATAGCACTTCTGGATGGATGCAAACCGCATGTCATTGCACTGTCACAAGTACAGTGCAATGACAATAAAGTTGAATTCTATTCTATTCTATTCTATTCTATTCTAAAGAGTGAAATTACAATTCTTAAATCCCTTTTGAATTATTTTATGAGTTTGTAATCATAAAATAATTCAGTAAAAACCTCCCCTAAGTTTTTATTTACTTTACACTTGAGTGATTTTATGGTGTTTTAATTGTCTGTACCTATTAAGTATTGTTTGGGATACTGTACACAAATTTGTGCCTTTTAGCAAGGTCTCCCTGGAAAACAGATTTTATTTCAAATGAATTCCTGATAAAATAATGGTTAAATGAAATGCTATATAATCATTTGGTTGACATTGTTTTTTATTTAGTACTGCTCTTGTGTCTATTCCTCAATTTTATGAAGAACTCTAAAATATATTGCAATGGTCAGGTATGAGAACTGGACAGAAAATGAAAAATAATTCAACAAAAGTTACAAAAAAAAGCCAAATGAACTATTGATCAAGCAATAAATGTTACAAGAAACTCTGACTCCTTAGAGCCCAAGCATAAAGAAATATCACACTGATTCTCATTCCTGATGTTTGTTTTTAGTGGCTGAGATGGTCAAGCTCAACTAGAGCAGTAGGTACAACGTATAACAAAAAAGAAAAAAAAGTGGGTTAATTGTAACTGCCATCAAACATTTTCCCATAGCATCTCAACTTTATATTTTTCTGATATTTTGCAGCCTTAGTCTGAAGCAGGTACTGACAACCCCTCTGTGTCACTCTTACATTCTCCTACATACATTTCAGGGGATATTTCTTTCTGGACAATAGTGCTGCTATGTTGTCCTCCCTACCTGATAATACTTGGTTCTGATTAGTGTTTTTACCTACATATCAAGGCGGAATCCTTATACTTTTACATATTTTCATTTAATATTTTTTCTGCTTCCCCCTTCTCTACTTCCTCAATCTGAGAAAATATTTTCCTCAGTTGGTGGGGTACATTTTGCTATACAGGCCTTTACATAACAGCTATTTGACTTGACACAGCCATTACAGTAACTGCCTTTTAGTGGAAATGTGACTTTGCCTCCAATCTTTATTTTTCCTAACATGCCTCACCACACAGTCCATAAAATATGAGAAATGAAGTAGAAATAAAGTTAAAAGCAGAAAAACTTTCTGCATATCATATGGCACAGCCACATAGGTTAATCTCACTTTATTCCTTATAAAGTTTACTCTGCCTGTCTAATACTGTTTAACCATATAGCATCGTCAATAAATGGTGCCGCTATGTTGCTGTTTCATGTAAGTAGCTCGGGTTCTGGCCTCATAGTGAAATTAGGGTAATTCACTGTTTTCAAAGTGTTCTTTTGTAACTGCATGAACCTGTGAATTTAATTTATTTGTAACCAGTCAATAGTATCAAAATTCTTGAGCAGGAATTTACTACTGTCAGCCATATTTAATTGAGTTAAAACAGAACACCAGTTTCTGAAAGCATACATCTGTCAGAGTTAGAAATTTAGATAGCCACTAAAAGCCACGGGGTACCACTTCCTGGGCTGCTTTTGGTCAGTTTAGATTAACTTCACTGTTTAAAATGTAGCTTGGTGCAGTTTGCTTAAATGGAAACAGATATACCGGGGCAAGCACTAATCTCAAGTCTATTTAAGATTTATAAGGAGATAGAACAAAAATAAAAGTCAAGGTTCCATAAGGCTTCTTTGGGATAAGTTGAATATATTGTTGCCCAAAATTAACCATTTAAAGGGTCCAGTTCATATTTACCCTATAACTAGAAAAAAATACAGATGGATATAAATCAAACTGGACAGTTTGAAAAATATAACTAGATGTTTTCCTATGGCGTTGTTTGCTGTCAGATTTATGTATCCATAAGATAATGACAGTGATAATGAGAGAAGTTTTTCTGACCAGAATGAAAAAACAGAGTGACTTAGTGAATACAATGATGGGTTTCTTCCACAAAAAGCCCTCCCAGTCTGTGCGTCACCGAATCTACCTCCTGGCAGTAAACCCAACCTTGTTAGAGGCCGGCACTTACTTACCCCACACTTGCTGAGAGCGATGTACCACCACCTCTCCCTCACTGAGCGGAAACTGCGACCACCCACGCAGCTCAGAACCTCCTCGTTGGTGTCGTCCTCCACCTGAGAGGGGGAAAGAAATGCAGAGCGTCTGGTGATGCAAAGAGGATGTTGTTATTCCAAACAGGGCAGCACATTTTTACCTCAGAGACATGACGACTTGTCACACTAGAGAAGGAGCTGGAGATATCAAGATACAAGCACATTTCACACCTTGATATAGCCTGAAATGTTGCGACAAGATCTACTAACCGAATCATCCTGAGAGTTACACCTCTTAATGTAATAAACAACAAGGTTGTTGAAAAAGAGAGAGAAAAAAAGACATTGTGAGGCAGAAAGATCTTTTGGGATCAACAATGGAAATATGTAAATTAGTGGAATGTTATGAAAACACATTATGAACCATTAACTCTCACCTCCTCTCCATCTTCATCTCAGTTTATTGTTTTCCTATTTTACATATTTTAATGTTGTTTTGCATTCTAAAGTGACATACAATAGAAAAGGTGAAAATGCATTTAACTGTCTCATAATAAAAGAGAAGTGTCAGAGGTTAACTTTATATACAAAACGGAGAACAACTCCTGGATAATAGCTGTGTTTTTCTGTTTTTAAACATTTCATTTCCACTGTATTAATGCAGATGTAGAGTATTTGTATGTTCTTACCGCACATCCTGACCAGGTGTAGCGGGTAGTGAGATTGATGACCTGGTTGTTTTCAGGCCTCAGCACTGCTTCCTTCTCATAGCAGTTCTATTGTCAGTGCACACACACAAAAAAAAAAAACACATTTAAAGCTACTAAAACAAAAAGACTATAAATACATTTAGGCATATTTTGAGAGCAAGCAGATTTGTTGTCCTGGCAGGTAGAAATGCATTTACATTTGTGAGTATGTTTTTAGGTGACATTCAGATGTATCTCTGTTTGAAGATGTGAATTCAGCATTTTTTCTTCATATTAAGTTATAATTTATTACATTCAGAGAGAAGACTTTTTTTCACTGAACTGCAATGTGTAGGTACATAGAGGTGTTTGTATTTTAAGAGTAATAATTCAAGTGTAGTCCAATCAAAAAGTTACATAGACTTATATGCATGACTCAAAATGATACATGCATGTAATGCATACATATACCCGCAATACTGCTTGGTTAAATTTCCTTAAAAAGTTGCAGAGACCACACACACTTATTGTAGCCATCAGCGGGTTCCTGGGGAAAATCTGCCAAGATATTTAACCACTCTGCTTTTAAGAGAGCCATTATTTACATAGTCCATAAATTTTCAATTGGTTAAGGCCAGGGTATTTCAGATCCATAATTCAGTGTCCTTCATCCATTCCAAAACCAATCTTGAAATGAAGCCTAGGCGGAAATTCAAGCTGGGAGACCAAACCCAGGTTATTCTCATCACTCATCACCACGCCCGACCTCAGCCAACCAGATCCGGAGAGCCGCTCCGGTCCAATCCAATCACCATCTAAGGACGCCTTTAAAAGGTCAAGCTACCCGGGGTCGACCTGCTTGTCAGCCCACTGCGACCCACTTCCTCCCCATCTCCACCTCCATCCCGATGGATGTCCTCCGGATCCCCGCGCGCTGGCTCCACCATCTGGTTTCGGTCCCGGGGGGAAGACTGTCCCGAGCTCACCAAGCCCAACTCCTGCTCGCGGAGATCCTCGGCTCACAGTCTTCTGCCGGGCCCGAGCGCCAAAGAACCTGTATCATTAAAACTCTCTAACTGCTATTCTCTCTCCGTGTGAGTCTCTCCAGATTGAAATGTGTTTTAGATCATTTTCCTGGTAGAACACTTAATTGTGTGCAAGTTTCAACTGTAGTCTTACATTTTCCATATCCCATCCACTTGTACAATCCAGCAGTACCACTAGGAATGGGACAGAACCTGAGCTTGATGCGTCAACCACTGTAGTTGACACTGGGTACTGTTTACTTTATTCTAAAAGCTTCAAATTGACATCTCCCAATATTACACTTGTCATTGTGTCCACGTAGCTCAAACTTTATCTTGTTAAAGCATAAAACTTTCACGAGACAGTATTTGACTTGTCCATTTGGCCAGCTGCAAATTGTAGGTTTTTTTTTCATTAGTTCTGTCTTAGTTCTCACTGGAAATCATTAAGTTGGATGCTGCGTTTTTAGACCATCAAGAAAAAATAATAGTTTAAATAAATGAATAATGGCAAAGTATTTCTAAAACATCAATGTGGATAAGAAGTGCATGCAAACCTTCAATCAGAAATGCATTAACCTATTAATATAGAAATAGATAATACATACTTTTTTATTGGGATTTGTTTACTCAACCCAAAACACACTTGTTTATGTACATATCAATCTCTGAGTGATAGATTTGTTCATGTCTGAGGTCTTTAGATTCATGCAAACTGCTCTGTAGAGTGTAAAAACAGGAATGGGTGATCCTGCAAATGCGTGACACAGAGCTGAGAAGAGATGTGATCTCTGTAAGTGACTAGATGTATCTAACACTCTGTCAGATCTGTGTCAGAAGACATAAGGCATAAGATTGCAGGACCAACTGAATGACTTCAGTATCAGTACATGAGCTCCAAAATGAAAGCAATGCATGTCCATGTCTTTCTTTTTTAACATTCTTAACATGTTGAATCATTTCAGCAGAGATTTTTCTCTGAAATTCAAGTTGCATCTTGCATGAACATAAAATGAAGAACAAGTTTAAAAGGATAAGTTAGTAATGTCTGGATATTTAGAAATAGTTCAATTATGAGTCACTGGGTGCGAAAGTCATTTAACATCAATTTTGAAAAAATTGATTCTACTACATCTAAGGCAGCTCCATAATGGAAGGATAAAACATTTAAAATCAATCTACTTTGTCCTTCTGAAGGCAAGGATCGAAACATCAGATCTTAAATAGGCATTAAATTAAATTTCTACAGTAAAGGCATAAGATTGTTTCTAATTTTTGTGTTGCAGTCATTTAGCATTTTAATAAAATAATAATCACAAGCTCTGGTACTGAGTTTGAGCTTCAAAGGCATTGTATTGCATTCTTTCATATAAAGCATCCAGCTATAGCTGGAAAAGATAAGGTTAATTGATGGTAGCTTTAGGGAATGAATACTTACTACAATTGTAAGAGTATGCAAGTGAAACTAATGAGTTCTCCCCCTGTAGTTTATGGGCTAGCACTTAAAAATAGGGCAAGAAACTCAGTCTGGGTGAAACTAGGAATGCTTTTTTTTTTTTCCTAGAAAGTAACCATTTTATGTGTTCTGGACATCTGTTCAGTAACCACGGGAGGAGGCCTTGAGGCAAACTCAGAAAATGCAGGAGAGATTTCATTTTATCTGGTTTGAAAACAACTCTGTCTTCCTGGAGCTGGCTGAATGTGGGGGCTACATAAAGATCTATGGATCTCTGTGTTAATTGTTGACTCATTTACTCCAACCAACTAATGCACTTTTCCTTTTTAACATCTTTACCAGCAATCCTCTGGCCCAGACTCAAAGGCAAAGAAAAATGTAAACCTTTGAATTTTTTCTTATAGCTGTTTTTGCCAGAAAGATAACATGTAATGTGCAAGGGTGCAAATCATAATGAATTTCTTTATTTTCTGATGCAGGAACAAGTAGTCCTTATTACGTCTTTATTTGTCAGCCTTTTTACTGGCTATCTGTGCAGTTAGTACAGCAGACCAAGGCTGCAAATGAAATAAACAAGATGATTAAAGTGGACAAGCTGATCAACAGCATTTGTTTCTTTATTAAAAAGGAACCAAACAAGGAAAGACCAGACAGGATGTGAGAGTTGCATTATCCTTAAGTAGAGAATCTTCTATACGCCAATTTTCACCTAAGAGGCCTTTAAAAATTACTATAAAGCTAGAAACCTATAAACATTTCATACAGTTGCTTATAATCTCACACTTCCACATTTTTGGTTGTTTCACACCAAACTTTTTCAGATATGAAAAGGAGCCATCTGCCAGTTAATGGACTAACCATTCATACCTCAATTCGAGAATGATTTAAAGTAATTTCCTGACATACACTTGCAGTTTTTTATTAGATGTGTTTAAATGACTCCAAAATGTGATACATAAATTGGGAGAATATCACTGATTGATAGTTTAGTTTGATTAGGGACCATAATCATTTATTATTGCTTATGATTCAGTTGACTGGCTCAAACGTGAATCAGCATCTCAATTAATGGAACTAAGTATTAATATATTATTAAAATACTTGATATTTTGTCATTTTTATGATTATTGCCTTCTCTTGACAGGCAAAATAATTACCTATCAAGAGAAGTAAAATAAAATGCATCCTTCAATATATGGGCACAAAATGGAAGCAGATTAAATTGGATTGCCTATAGGTTATGTTAAGCTGGAGATACATCTTTGGTATTTTTAGCTAAAGAAATGGGAATAAATTGTATCTTTAAGATAGCCTAAATAGGTCTGGTACTACATTTAAAACTTCTCAAAAGAAAAATCTTGAGAAACATTTGCCTTTGCAAAAATGGATCAAGACCACTTGTTATCAAACTATAAATAAACAGGTAATGAAGTTAAAATTTTTAAAATAAAGCTTAGGAAAAATTCTTCGACTGGGAAGAGAAATTGACATCATTCTATTTTCATCATATCACTGAGAATTTCTGGTAGAAACTGACAGCTAGATAGAAAGTTTGCAGACCTTTGGTCCAAGTTGAATTGTTAAAATTAATGTCACTACTTCTTCAATGCAAACAGACATGAATAAGCACCACTTCTCTTTTATTCTATCTTACAGTCTAGCTTGTAATCTAGCAGGGAGTCAGCGCCTCACCTTCTCTGGCTTCTTGTACACAGCTGGCCACTGAGAGCTGTCATCAAAGTAGAGCAGGATGTTCTGACAGCAGCGCGACTGCACAGAAGGGAGACAGAAACAGAAAGAGAGATCACACTGGGGTGGTACATCGATCAGAGATACCAGAGAGGTGATTTGACATGATAACAGTACAGAACTGGCTCAAGCTAAAACATGTAAGGCACTGCAAGAAGAGACTAATATATTGGTTAACTCATTAAAAGGATATAAGGAAACAAGGAGATACAAAAAGATATGTAGATTGGTAATAAGGGAGAAGGAGGAGTAGATGAGGGTGTGAAGACAGCACAACAGTATTGTGATATCGGTTAATATAATGAAGTGAGATAGAATAAAAGAGAAAATGAGAAAGCTAATTGAGTGGAAGATACTTTGGAAAGAAAAACTGAGGCAAAGAAGTACGAAAAATATGTTCATCTTGCTAGATGGTGTGGTAAGTCAAGCTAATGTGGAAAAACACTTTGACATTACAACTAAATTTAAAAGAAGAAACTCCATTAGGAATAAAAACTATTCTACTCAATAAAACCATAAATTAGACTGAATATTAAACAAAGGCAAAATATTTTCCCTACATAAAAAAATCATTTTGAATGTTAGAGCAGCAGCACATTTTGGTAGAAATATAGTTAAAAGTACATTTTGCAATTGTGTTGCATCACCTCATTTTTTTTATATCACTGTGAGCTTTTGACAACCAAGAAAAGTAATGGTTATAATTTTAAAAGCAAGTAATACTATGTCAGTTATTCAGCAGTAAGAAGCATTGTTGCTTTTCTAAATATTTAGTCTGTGACAAGACTGAAGAGAGTAAATTGATTTGTTGATGTATTGTGAAAAAGACATAGAAAACAGTAGTATTGGAGCATTTGACATAAATATCTCAATTTCTTCACCCTTAAAGAGCTTATTTTTTTAAATATTGTATGTCTGTATGCATGTATGTATGTAATGTATAAAAATTATTTTCAAAAAGAGCCAAGGATTTTAGTCTCAATATTTGGTTACAATATTATCGTCCTTGGACAACTTGTACGAAAACATTATGTTTTTCTTTAAGCAGATACTTTACTCAGACAAAACCTAGCATTAGCAGTCCTACCTTTGGGTAGCGAAATTTAAAATCCAGCCGACCAAACTCTGTGAGAAAGCAGAAACGTGTGAGGAAGACCCAGTCCTGCAAAGAGAAGAAAACAATAATCAGACAAATTAACAATTAAAATCATCTCGAACAAATGCACCACCACTGAGAATGCTCTGTCTCTTCAGCTCTTAATGCCTGGAACATATTTAAAAATAATTGTTGAGGAGTATTCTGTGTATACCACCAATAGCAGCCACATTGGATAATTAGGCCAAGGTTGTTTATGGATCTCTTTAACAATTATTCAGACACAGAAAGGGTAGCATTTACATGCTAATATCAATGAACATGGTCTCATGTTAATTGTGTCATTCTTCGTCCGGTTTCTCTTAATAGTAGGTAAGCATTAAAGAATGTGCAGCTCAGCTGATGGAGTTCGAAATATGATTTAAGCAAATTCTTATATTTATTAAGAAGTAGATTTCCACTTCATTAGATAAGTCACATTAGCATGCCTTGAAAATATAATAAATTTTCCTTAATACAAAGTCAATTTTGTTTTAGGGCCTGGAATATCTTGTCAAATGCTTTGTGATAGCAAAAACCCTTGATAACTGATTTTCAAACCAAGCTGATTCTTATGTCTTGTAGATAATGCTATGAAATAATAAGCGTAGGCTTTGAACACTAGTAATATGCGACTGAATTCATACTTTATAAAGTGAAATTAAAAAGAGGCATTAGCTCAGCAATGACTCCTATTTTCTTAGCCCTACTTTTAGCTCTGCAGTAGTTCCGGTGATTATATCTTAATGTTATTGTGGATGTTTTGTTAGGCTAAAAAGATTGAATGAATCAGTCCAGGTAACAAACAGATAACATCTGGCATCTATTTGATTAGTGATTAGATAAATTAAAAATAACCTCAAAGACAAGAAATCTGAACCAAACTCTTGATAATAATAACATTAAAGAATTTAAATGAAAAAAATGAATCGTGTAAATCATGCGTCACATTTTTCATAAAATTTTGTTTTAGTTAGAAAACAGGATGCACACACACAGGGGGGCTAAAAAGTACAAAAGAGGGAAGAGGAGGCTCAGGGAAGAAAGACAATAAAACTTGGTATAGTTGTGTGGGAGCAATAAAGAAAAAGATTGAGAAAGGGAGATACAACAGCAGGGAAGAGCTTCAGGACTGTTAAAAAAAGGTGCTAAAAATAAATGTGAAAAGGGGTATAGAGGTAGAGGCAAGAGGTTAAACATTTAGAGAGGGTAAACAAAGAAGGTATTAAGGGACTGCTGTGTATGCTAATAAAAAAATACCTGCCTGTCCCTAATATTATTCAGCCATTGACTTGGCAGCATGAGACCAGATGATAGTGCTGATGGTGGGTTTCACTTAGATTACATAAGGCACTGCCTACAGCAGTGTTGGCATGGCAGATCAGTCACTAGTGG
>CAEFZY010010636.1:0-14063 GCA_903066815.1 Brachyrhaphis roseni
CTAGAACATGAAGAACAAGTGTAGAGAGTTTGAAAGCTCTAACATATTGTATGCCAAAAATACAGGCTGTCAAATTTTTCCGAGGAAAAAAATCTGAATTTTTGGACATGTTTGAAGACTCATAACTCAAGTTGTGAACCACTTACAGAGTTCATACACATGTCTCCAGAAACTAGAAGAAAGAGCTTTCAAATGAGAAAAACCATAAGCATGTGGGAGTTAGTATACTATTTTTGTGACCATTGGCATTTGGGAATGTAAAACAATTGTGCATAAGCTTCTGGCGGGTGGAGGTTAAGTTTTTCCATACTCTGACTCTTTTGAATGCTGCACCTAAAAAGTAATCAAATTATTGACAAACCTTAAGGCAAGTCAGTTTCAAGCAAGAAGCAATTATTCCATCTTGAAGATACTTTTTGGATGTGTTATATTGTGCAACACATTTAGCAAGTTGGTGAGTTTGTAGGAGGAAGAAGGTGTTATGAATGAATATGAGGGGATAGGGTGAGAAGCATGAAGTGACTGTAAGCTAGTGGGAGAAAACAGGTAAAGGAGGCAAGTTGAGCAGAGGATTAAAAAAGATCAGCAGTAGAAAAAAATGTGCAGAATGTAAAGGCAGAATAAAGATGAAGAACAGAGAGAATGGGGGCTGCTATTTTGGGTTCTTATTAACAGGTCCTGCTGGTGCAGCAATTAATAATCTACTTCTGCATTTAACTTGGGACCTGGTCCCTGGTTGAGACATTTTAGCTGGCTTTGATGCAGAAAGAGCTCCTTCCCCTCCGCCCGCCTCCCCCCACAGTGCCTCTGCTCTTCTTAAGTGCCTCCCATGGTGTTGTTTGCGTGTTGGTTTTCTCTAGTTAAGCTAGGAAATCGACCAAATCACTATTCCCCAAATTTCAAGCCAATTTTCAATCGACAACCCGGCCTTCTGTGGGGAAAAGTCTTCAATTCATCGGAGGAAATCTTGAAAAAAAAAAATTACATCCCTCCGGGCTGTATGAGGGTTTGAAGTAATGTTTGTTTTTTTTTATTATTAATATTTTGGTGAGTGTCTACTCTAGGAGATTTGCACATGTTTACAAGTGTTTTAATGGTTATTACATTTAAGAATAAAAACAGAACCTTCATGCTCTGTGTAAAACTGTCAGATGATACTTTGATCTGATTTAATCCACTCTCAAAAAAGACTCTGTTCTTCCATGCATAGTGGCTTAAAGTTGAGAGATGTAACTTTTATAAAAGCTAAGTGTAGCCTGGAAACATTTAGCCTCACAGGACACAGTAACTGTGCTTCTTTATGTGCAATATTTCATTTCCAATGAAGACAAATTAAACAAAACTGTCTTGTCTCTTGTCCTCACAGACTGATTTTAAACATTATAGACTTGTATGGGACTTTTGGATACCACAGCTGAAATGTGTCAGGTTTCCAGAATAACAGAAAGTTGAATTGTTGACCTTCTACATTAGCATCACACCAGTCCACCAGATGTTCCACCTCTTAAATGGTCAGTTCATTGTTGTCCCTGATGAGACCCAACAAAGTCACACTGTCTGCATACTTATTGATTCTTACTGAACCTGGCCTGACGGTCGTGGGTCATCAGGGAGGAGAGCAGTGGACTCAGTACACAGCCCAAGGGAGCCAGCACTCAGGGAGACGAACCTTGGGGTATCTTTACCAATCCTCAACAAACTGATTTTAAACATTATAGAGCTTTTTGAAAAACGTGCTGTTCAATCATCAGGCTGGTAACAGTTTAACAAAGTTCTGAATGTAACTGGGTTTAGTCTAAAAATTCCCATTCCCATGAATCATTTCTACTCTTTCACTTTTGATGATCACACAGGTTGAGCAGTCTAGATTGAAAGTTAGAAATTGAGTTAATAAACTTAACTTAGAAGTTATTTTGATACTTAAATAAATGAAATGAGCTGCAATAACTTAAAATTCAAGATTTAAATTGAATAGTCTGTCTTGATAACCATCTGACTGTACGCAAAATTCCAGTGTCAGTGGTTTGTACAGATAAATAATTAAATATAATCAGCTTCTTAATAGTATTTTAACTGAGAAGCACTGGGTTAGTGCTTTGTGTGATTTGTGATCTTGGACTCTTGGACTTTTGATTTTGGTTACCTTTCTGACTTTCAGATAAAGGGAAGATCAGTTTTTAAAACCATGTACCATATTTTCCGGACTATAAGTCGCGCCGGAGTATAAGTCGCATTTTTGAGGGAAATTTATTTCATAAAATCCAACACCAAGAACAGACATGTCATCTTGAAAGGCAATGAAAATAGAATAGAGGCATTCAGGTTGAATAATTGTACGGTATGCTAACGTTACATGACAAACAACGAACTGCGAACGTGCCTGGTATGTTAACATAACATATAAAGAGTTATTCAAATACCTATAGCATAAATAACATGCTAACAAGTTTACCGAACCATCCGTGTCACTCCAAATCACTAAACGTAATGAGATCTTCTCCTCGATGCTTGTAAACAACTCCGCTAACTCCGGAGGTAGAATAACACAGGCCTAGAGCGCCCTCTTGTGGTTTAGTGTGAAAATAACATGTGATATGATGTAATTTGTGTAAATTTCCACACATAAGTCGCTCCGGAATATAAGTTGCACCCCCGGCCAAACTATGAAAAAAACTGTGACTTATAGTCCGGAAAATACGGTAGCTTATAATCATATCTATTCATGAACCACAGACATAAACTGTCCCAGCTCTAAGTTACTTCTAGAAAAACTCAAAAGTATCGGCACACACACAGCAGGGACACATGAAGACCAAACACAATGGGCTGGCATTCAACCAACAGCAGCCATCCTTAAATGCAGCATGATGCCAGCTCTGCCATCTGTTGCAGTTTCAGACTAACTTTTCTCACAAGACTTTCCCAGAAACCTCGCTGGTGCAACAATAATAGTGCAAAATCTCTGTACTCTGATACTTTTTGTTACTAATCTCCTTATTTCAAATCCAACACACTGCAAAGACAAGTTTCTGGATATTAAAACATATAGAAAAAAATCCAAATGAAATCAATAACATCCTTGATTATTGCCCTGCTACGTAACCATTATGAAACAGAGTATTTATTTATAAGTAGATCTAAAATAATATGATTTAAGAGGAGAGTGATGTGAAAAGTGGGTGTATATGTGTTATAGGTTAAATACAGGTATGATATGCTATCAGTGTGATTCATCCTTTCAACCACTCCCACACACAGACACACACCTGCACCCACCCAGTCTTCTCACTCTGCCCCCTCCTCCACCTCCTCATCCCCACATCCTCTGATCTCCACACTGAGAGCCTTAGGGGGTTCATTAACAGACCCAGATAACTCCACACTTAATGAAAACATTACCAATGTTTCTCCTCTTTCTTCTTCTCTTCCTCTTGTTTGCTCTCCTTCATATTTTGCATAGAGCTTCCTGGCTCGGCACCAGAAGCAGCATTGACAACATGAATGACAAATTCAGGGAAGCAAAACCGTTGCTGGTAAAAGTCCAAAATAACAAAGGAGGATAAAATTCTAAAGCAACATTTGAGGGATAATGTTACGGTGGGGTTAATGAACGAACTTTACTTGCTGGTTATTTTGCCTGGTCCCCATTCAGACAGAGAGAAATTTGTTGGTACTCATTCAGCTCACTGAAACAAAATGTATGCATAAGAACACACTATGGTTTATTCAGAGATCAATAATTATTTCCACCTTAAATGAATTGCAAAACTGATTTGGTAAAGAGTTATTCACCTTGACCAGCAAAATTGGGTCACGGAAGTTTGCACTAGTTTGCGCAAGCTTGTGCTGTCAGCTGTTTTAGTCTCTTCTTTTTAAAATTCTGTTTCTTGTATTGTGAACTTCATGAATAAGACCAGAATGATATCAGCAGCCTGCATTATGTGCCAGTTTGAAGCTTTTAGCCATTCTACCCACCTGATCTGCTCAGTGGTGTATGAGTGCTGTATGTCTAGTCATAATTTGGCTGCCTTTAGTGGTAATGGTACGTTATTATAGCGTGGCTATTGGCGGGGTAAATGTGAACAAATTAACTAAGATTTAGAGATAAAAAGATGATGAGGTCAACCACACTGGTTGGAACATCGTCAAAAATGAAGTGCAGCAATAATTCAGTGTAAGATTTTGCTGTAAGTGCACATATGTATTCTTATGTTCCAAAGTGAAAAATGACACTTTGCAAAGCTGCATGCACAGGTTGTTGAATGTCTGAATTCATAAACTTCTGAGGGAGTTGCTGTAAGAGATTATCTTAAGTTTTTAATCCTAAATTCTTTGTGCCGCTGCTCTGCAGTGGTCAATTTCAAACTCAAGTTTATACAACCATATAAGACTTTCTCTCAAGAACTGTGATTCAGAGCGCAACATCCCATTTTTCCACCTAAACATCTCCTGGGAGATACAGCTCAGCTTGATGTGTATTTCTTTTCTTTTTTTTATTTTAAATCCATGCAGACTAAAAGTAAAGAAGCTGGGAGCTTTGGCAGAAAAAAAAACAAAAAAACAATACAAGTTGAGTTGTTTGGGGGCATTTTTCACTCGCCCTAAGTATAAAATAGGATGAGATGCTCTGCCTCTCGACTTAACGTAATGTAAGAGAGTGTGAAATTAAACTGCACATGAATAAAAGGGGCCTTCATTGTGTGCCGCTGACTAGCTTATCTGGAAATTCAGACAACTGGAACATCCAAAGCCTCCAAACTTGTAGCAATCCCCTTTGTCTGGCTTTGCAGCAAACAATGTAATATCAAAAAGCCAGTGAGGCTCCAAAGCCTGTGTCAGATTGCCAAACACAAAGTAACTGCTTCCACCCGCTTCAGTTTGCCTAGCTGCATCCTCACAAAATACCCTGCAAGTGTGTGTTTACCCTCCAGTGTGTTCGTGTCTATCCTTACTGCTCTGATATCTCTACCGTTATATCAAACGTCTAAGCTTCAAATGGTTTCCTTTTAATTTCCAGGCTTTCACCTATTGGTATTCCCAGCACTTTTCCAACCCCATATGTTCATTTGATTTAGCGGATCTTAAATTGAATAATAGATGAAGAAAAAAAAAAGAGCAACAGAAAAGGCAGCAATATTAATATTCTAAATTACTAAAGAGGCCACAAACTCTTTTCTCCCATTCTGCCTCTTAGACTCCCCTCCCTCCTCCTCCATTTTGCCCCTTCCGTCTGTCTGGGAGTGAGTGAGCTAAGTGAAGTGGGTTATGATGACGGTGTAATCGGCATCCCTCAAACAAACGGCTGCTACTATTAAGGGCCATTGTGTTTGCTGCAGTGATGATCAGATTCAATCTAGGGAGAACATTTTGTGCGGGAGCTGGTGCGAGGAGGGGAGATGGAGGAAAAATACTTTCCCTTGTTTCACACTGCTGTTGTGCTCAGACACCAAGATGTATGGTCACTCTTCAGACACGCGCATCGACTCTGAAGAGCTGCAAAAGAGAAGTCTAGAGAAATTTGTGAAAACTCGCTACTTGCATAAAGGGAGGCCTGAACTACATGTTTGGTAATATTAGAGGATCTGTTTGTTTCAGTAAGGTTTGAAACAAACCAGTGCTGCCAGGCTATAAAGGGAGAGTCACTTGTCCTCATTTGTTAGTCCAATGCTTTTATTTTTTTATGCAGTCTCTAATTCTACAGTCGAATGTTTTGTGTTCATCCAATCCTAAATGACACAGAAGTTATGGATGGGATTTAAGCTACAATATGCATGGTGTTGTAGTGGTGGTTTTAATTGTAATAGCTGTATTGATCAGACCATTAGCATTCAGGCTATTAGTGAATGAATAATTTTGGCAAAGTGGAATATTCAGTGGGAACCTAGGGGTCTATTTTCATGGAGCCAAACAGTCAGACAGAAGAGGGTTCTCTGCTGGTGTGTACTTAAAGAACAGTATCGATGTAACTGACATCAGCAACATGTCTCAATGACACCGACTACATTCTATGATTTTATTCTGAAAACTACAGTCCAGTTCTGTTTGGTATTGTGTTGTCATTAAATCCTGCAGCTGACAATTCATTATTTTTATAACAAATATCATTGGTTTGAACCCAGAACATAAGCTACATCCCAGGAGAGGTTAAGCTTGCTTTATTGACAATATTCTGAATGTATAAAATGGTCAAAAGCTGCTTCTTTAGAATGGCTTTCTGGTCAGACTGTGAGAGGGGACCCAGGTAGATGAGTGATGGAGATTAAACAAGAAATATTTCGTTGTCTGAAATTGGAATGTTTCAAAGTGCTGCATGTAGACTTGACCTTAGCTGACTTAAATCCTCAGAAATGTAGCTGAGATGTCTGCGATTGTTGCACTTTCAGGACTGTAGAGAGAAAACTCCGTCCACTGGAAACCAGGGAAGATGACGAGTGTGGAAACTCCAGCAGCAGGGTGGATGGTGCTGGTTACTCATTAGTGACCAGTCCAGGTTAATAACAGTGAGAGTCAAGTACAGAGCAGATCTAGAATCCCTGAGGCAATGAGTATAATTATTTTAACCGAATAATCATACAAAACAAAACAATGTTTGATTAATGTCTTTTTTCTCTTTGTTTTGTAGCTGAAACAGTTTTATAATTAATCCACATACAGAATAAAAACCCACATTAAAATGGTTTTGATATTGCCTTTCTTGTAACTTCTTTACAGGCCAGAGGCTATACAACTGTAGCCACTTCCTTATCAGCACCTCAAAAAGGCAACCTGAAGAACCATGTGCTGTGTGTGCAGAAAATGCCTTCTGATAACAGTCAGTAGCCTCACAGACGTTTCAAACACTGCACAAAATCTCAGAGAACAAGTATGAAGATCCCTTTGGTGATCAAAAGCTGATTTGGGCCATCAGGAGTAACACTGCCTTTTAATGAGACCAGATCTTTTCTTCAAGAGTGAAACCAGAAGCTGGCGGTAAGGGTTGTGTATAAAGTTACTTTCTTTGTTGTTAAAACCCTGTGACTATTACCTAAGGAATACTATACTATCTCTGTCTTTATGATGAAGAGAAAAAAGTTAAGTTTCTGCAGGCAAAACAAGTGAGAAAGGAGAAGGCAAATGGATGATTATTTGACGGGTTGTGAATAAAACTGTCATTACACCGTCATAAACATGACATAACACCTGTCATGAACATGAGTAAGTCATTCAGTAAAGAATGACACTTTTAATACAAAGTTGGCATTATTCAAAATGTCTTTGTTATGACAACTTGACATTAACCAAGAAATCGTGATCTGACATAAATTTGTTATAGAAGTATTATTGATTAAACTTTAAAAATTCTATAGCTTTATGTTATTAAAGCTAAAGTTCAGATTCTGTTACCGATCCCAGGACAAAGAGGTCAAAATGATTTTGCTCATGCATCCTCTCTTCTCTACTCATGTAGTAGAACGATCTGAAAATACAACAGATTAGTTAATGATGTAAGCAACAAACTTAACCAGAGATAGACTATGTAAAGTATAAAGGGGACATGTCATACAATATCCACTTTTTTAGCCCTTAATTACATTTTTTGTGTACGCATGGCCAACTAGAATCAGAACGAATGAGGCAGCATTTATGCTAAACCAATGTAACAATCACTGAACAGTAAATAAAAGTGAGAAAATACATTCGAAAAGTTGATGTTTCTTTACATATTTTGGAGCATTGTCTACAGGTTTGCAATGCTGTTTAATGCTGTTTAAAGGGCAGTGAGGTGACCTGGAAAAGGCTGGGAACTCCTGGACCATAGCAGACCTTGATCTGTTGCAGCACTGCTACTTCTAGCTGCAATCCTTGGTCTAACATTTTCAAAAGAATTTTCAAAAACCAAAAAAAACAATCAATGTTTCACCGTTTGGTGTCTGTGTAAATTTTGTAAATCTGTGTTAGCTACACCCTCAGATTTATATTTATATGTCAGTGGAGCATCCAAAGCTTATGAACTGACATCAGACACATTGTCTGTCTTTCTTTGAAGCAGCAAAATCTTCCAGTGAACTGGTGGTCAAAAAAAACAAACAATACGTCTAAACATCACTTCTGAATTCTTTGTTTCGATCTCAGCTCTCACTCACAACAGCAAGGATTACTCCTGTCCGTTTATTGTTCCTTTAGTGGCTGGACACCAGGACACATTGTCTTTCAAAAATCTCTGTGGTGACTTTCAATTACTCTGTACAAGATAGTGTGCTATGACAAAGGATATTTGCAAGTAGTATTTGACAATGTTTTCACCCTCAGTTCTACCAAAAGTGTGAGAAATGTAAAAGTTGTAATTTGTAGACCCCAAACTGCTGTTAAAGGAACCCCCACTGGAAAAAATGAAAGTAAATAATGCTCGGATCAAACGGTGTTTGTCAATGTAATGTTTGCAGTGAAATGTAGATTTAAAGTGAATGAAACAGGAAAAAAAAAATCTGCAATAAAGGACAAAAAATTAGTGGTGGGTGAGGTGGGGGGGGGACCAAAGCAGTAGTTGAATTTGAAATGTTGTCCCCAGGATGAATGCTTTTTATTGTTAATGGAGAAATAGAGTGCGTGGCATATTTAATGGGTTTGCTTTTTTATTGTACAGCACTGAATAATTAACTGGGAAGCAGCGTGTCACATAGATTTATCTTTTAATTAAAATAACGTGGTTCACGCATATTTGAGTGGTAGTCCAAATAAATGCAATATCCAAATTTATGTTTTGTTTATCTTCCTGTTAATTATCAGGAGATTGTTCACTGTACAGCCCTTCATATTCCCTCTCTGGATCTGTCGTTTCCTCTCTTCTCTCTGCCTCTTCTCCCAGTAATAACTAGTCAGGTTTTATTAATTTATAGATAATTGTGGCTACATGAATAAGGTGCAAGGCATGAAAACCGGCTCGTTCTTATAAAGTAAGATGAATGTGTCGGGCAGCCGGATTCCTCTAAAAGACAACAGTGAAGGCAAACGTTTTTTTTTTTTGCCCTGCTTATTTCCACAATTGCACTAATTTCCAGTATCTGTTTTCTTATTTCAGCTGACATGTGGAAACAACCAGGAAACCCTCAGATGCAGGCTGCAGTTAAACGCTTATTATTGTTTGATTTCCAATTATATAAATAAAATAACATCACAAAATATTAGAACAGAGGACACTGAATGAATGAGGATGAACCCTAACCTACAACTTTCCTACTTGCTCAACTATGGTGATGGTGATCGACACCCTCTTATTGATCAGTGTCGCCCTCTGTTGATCAGAGGGCGCCACTGATCACACAGTAAGGATCCATTTACTAGTTTAGTGACTTAGATCTAAAACTTAACTTCACCTTCCTCTAAGTACTTTAAAAGTATTGATATGCAGTTTTTGCCACTGGATGAGTGTCTTACCCTGTCAATCAACGTCAAGTAGTCTCTGCTCACTGAGCTAATGGAGGAGAAACAACTTATCATTCCTGGAAAACTGTTTATCCTTCGCCATCGGTGGCCATGCTAACTAGCATTAGCATTGGTGTCAGGCTATGTTGTGGTGAACCAGATGTAGAAAAGCAGAGAGCAAGGGTTAGGGGCTGAGCATGAGAGTGATTGACAGTGCTAAGACCCTCCACCTGGTTCTGATTGGCTGTTTCTGACTGAGTGGTGTGTTTCTGTTTTGTCATGACATGATAATTTCAACAATTATGTATAAAACATTTCTTTTATGTGTAAAATTGACATATTGCAGCTGTAACTGTCATTATTTTGTAGATGATTTCCCTGTTAAACAAGACAAAATGTGTTGTCTTGTTTAAACAGCAAATAAAATAAAAATAAAAATTTGCTGTTTATTTGTAACAGCACCAAAAAAAAAATCCAACCCAATTCAAATACAATAACATCAACCTCAGCTGACAAATGTTTTCCAATAAAAAGTCTTTTTTAAGAAAGCAAAGAAGCACAGCAAGATTTTACAGCCATCCTACTGCTCTGGGTAAGCATGTGGCGACAGTAGAGAGGACACAGAACCGGCTCACCCTAAGGATCCATCGGTGTGAGGCTGAGAGGACAGGAGACAGACCTAGAGAACACAGACGTACTGGGCCAGGTGTATGACAGACAGGTAAAAAAAAGACAACACGCACCCTAAAAAAGTAACATTGCCTCATTTTCCATCATAATTAAATAAGTTCCTGCCTTTATGTCATGTCCATTATCCAGACCCATGGCACTGGCTTAGAAACGGTCATTATAGCAGGCAGAAATAGGTCCATAAATTTGTGGTTAATGAAAGTGTCAATTAGTGCTGTTGTGTTAGAAGGGGGGGCTGATGGTATCGCCATAGCGAATTAAGCATCCTCATAGTTACCAGCGTGTATGATGCACACATAAACACATACATCCACAAACCACAAGAGAACAAATGAAAAACATGACACCCCATAGTAGAAACTATGTTTTAATTCTGCATTTTTATGGTTCTGAAAAATGCTGACTTGTGTATCTTTCATGTGTATGACAAGGCGGGGGGAGGGGGGGGGGGGGCAAAACTATCACAAACAGGAAATTAAATAAAGCAAAAGAATTATGTTTGAAACAAACAATCCATGTATAAATACATAAAACATAGACACATTAGAGGTGTTCCCCTCGATCCTCTGTAGTTTCACCCCTAAGTTGTATTGTCTTTGGAACCCCGGGGTTTGACAAGTTGTTTCGATGTTTTATTCACATATTTGGATCATTAATCAAATGGCGGCATGTTGGGAGGGTAACCAGAGGGGGGTGGATGCAATCCATATAGCATATCTTCTTCAGGGTTTAAGTATGTGTGTGTGGGTGTGTGTGTGTGTGTGTGTGAATGAGGGAGAATGCGTGCATGTTGCACGCTCAATCTAAAAGTCCTCTGCAACAGCCACTTCAGGCCCTGAACGCAGTCACAAAAAAAAATGATTACCATTACACTTCCATCCTTCCTACACACTCCCCCTCCTTTCACTCAACAGATGATGAGGGGAAATAAATGTTCGTACACACACACACATACACACACGCGCGCACATTCGCAAATACATGGACGACTCTGGCGCTTGAAATGACAGAAATAAAAAAGACAGATTCCCACCTAAACGTCAATATGAGGGGGATGTATTAATAGTGCATTTGAAATTCTTAGCAGCGTTCCACCTCATTTCGGAATGTCTGGGCCTTGCACCCTTAAAAGCAAAGAGAAATAAATCACATTTGTTGCTCACGCTTAGACCCCTATAAAAATAAATAGATGAACGCTGGTCACCTCAGAACCATTTTTAAAATGTCCCCACTGCTGTACTGTATCCATAATTATAATTTTGATTGTCTGTGACCACATCCTCCAGGATCAAAAGTGAAGTGGAATAACAGCAATGCAGGCGCGAGGATTTATTTGTCATCTGGAACAGCTAAGGTTGTGCATGACAAACAGATCCACAGTGGAAAGTGTTGCAGTTCAGCTCCGATGATCTCTAACCTTCATGAAAGGTAATGCTTTGTATGGCCTGAATTATTTTAATAATCTCAAGTAAGGCATAGAGGTCATTCACACATCTTGCAATATTAGGAAAAATGCACTCACTGTTAAAAATGTCAAACTAATCTTTCACCTAACTGATTCTCCCAGGTTGCTTCAAAATATAGGTGCAACATTTCTCAGAGTTTTCTTCACATGTGGGCCTGGACCCTCAACTATTGAGAAACGATATATTACAGGAAGTGTGGACTAAGTTTGAATTTTTTCTCAATAGCTACTGTTGACCCGTGACATGTGTAATGAGTTTCAAAGCTACACCGGGAATTGCCTACGCTGCAAACAACCATCCTCCACTGCATAGAGAGAAGAGCTGATCTGAACAAAGCACGCGATTGGTCATTAAAAATGCCATGCTGTCATCCTCCTACCATTTCCTGACATCGTCTCTGTCTCTTCCGCCAACAGTAACTTGCGGTTGTTGACATGACTTGTGTGATCAATAAAATTTTTCCATGCAGTTTTGCAAAATGCCCTCATTTCAAAGCACCTGATAAACAACGTCACACCAGCTCAAAACCTTTTAATCAAAAAATCTGAGTTCTTTCAAAATTGGCATGTTTCCATCAAGCATATTTATTTTTGCAATTTCAATTTGTGCAATTATATGGTCAATGGAAACACAGCTAATGACTGATTGTTCTGTGCCTTCCAACGAGTGCGTCTGCTCTTCTAAAGCCAACTTAATGGCCTGCTCTTCTCTGTCTCCTATGTACACAAACAACAACTCTTCAGGCGTTCGCTGAAACAAATACTGACCTTCTTTTGAAAAATATTTTACTGTAAAATCCTCTTTTTTGCTTCTGAAGGAAATAAAAGAATGGTTGATAATGGAAGATAATTACACCTCTCTCTGATTTCTATTGTCGCTGTCTGTGAGAATAAATGTAGATGCAGTTACAAACTGCAACATCAAGCCCCATTTCATCTCCGATAAAAAGGGTAGTAAGAAACATCTGCTGTCAAAGCTGTGATCGACTGCTGCTGCTGCTGCTTTTCTAACAGATGTATGGAGGTGAAACAAAATAGGACAATCCTTGAACAATCCTTATTCTAAAGAGCAAATGGCATTAGTAAATCAGTATGTATACACAACAGAATCAATCTCTTCTGTGCCTAAATTAACTTCAAAATGAAGAACTTCACCAGAGCTTGTAACTGAGGTTCTCTGTTTATACTTAATGCTTTGTAATCCTCAAGCTACCTATCATCAAAAAAATTCCCAAATCTTGATGCAATGTTTTTTCTGTTTTACTGAATGAAAAAACAAGCATCCCTCCCCACAACTCCTCCAATGAGCCCCTTCAGACTAGCTGGCAGAAATTAGCAAACACCTGGTGGAACTGTGCATATGTTGTGCACATTATATGAGCTACTTCTCAGTGCAAGGCTGGTAAAAGCATTGTTAATAGGGTTAACAGAGGAGCGTGAGTGATTATCTTGCAAAATGCTTTGGAGTCCTCAGACATGATAAAGAGCAAGCCATTTACTATTAATGCTGAAATTGATTTAGTTCAGATTGACATTCACCTAATCTCTCAGAGGATGGAAAAACAACATTCAAAATTCGGTTGCAATTGGATTTGATCTTATGATTTTACACAGATTTTTCTAGCAGAACAAGACCTGACAATCTGGCGCTGCATTGCATCAAGTCGAGCCTTCAGTTGGCGTTACGGTGACACACAGCTGATCACCAGCCTCCCTGACAACTTCATTCACTCAGCACCTGCTTGCTGTCAATCACAAACTGCAGAGAGACAAACGTGTGCATGTCTCCTCAGGCTATTGATGAAGCCGTCAAAGAGAGGATGAGCCATGTCCATCACTCTCTTTATCTCTCTTTCTGTCCGTTGCACTATCCTGTCTTCTCTTCTCCACCCTCTGTCTTGGTGCCCTTGATTACATTCTCAAAGAATCAGTTTCTATCCTTCATTACATCTTCACAAATTACCAGAGCTCAAAACCTTGTACTTCAGGATTGTATTTGCTGTACAGGAAGGTAAATAACATTAAAGAAGTTCATGCAGTGTAATTTAAAGAGCAAAGACGTCATCTGAAATGTAAATTTGTTTTAATCAAGTGGCTTAAATGAAAGTGTAACAATGTTTAGATGTATAATACTTCAAAATACGAGAATCCCTGAATGTACAGTCTAAACTAAACTAAAACCAGACAAAAACATGCATAATTAATATTATATTTACTAATGGCAACAATATTGTGATGTAGCTCAGACCGTATTAAGTAGCCATTAACTGGAAGAGATGCTGCTTGGCTTTTTGTAATGAATGTTTAAAAAACTGGATATTTATATACATACACACACATATATATATATATATATATATATATATATATATATGTGAGAAGGGAATTATATATATATATAATTCCCTTCTCACCCACCGCAGGTGGTGTTTCTTCCTCTTAGCTCGGGTCCTCTACCAGAGGCCTGGGAGCTTGAGGGTTCTGCGCAGTATCTTGGCTGTGCCTA
>CAEFZY010010666.1:0-20440 GCA_903066815.1 Brachyrhaphis roseni
CACTTCACAGGTGTGCCCTGTCAGGTTTTTCTACAATCTAATCTACAATTTTCATAGTCATGAAAATAAAGAAAACCCTTTGAATGACCAGGTGTGTCCAAACTTTTGGTCTGTACTGTAGTTTACAATTCACTTCTTTTTGGTGAAGAACAGTAGTGTCCAATGCGTGGGTGTGTGTCTGCTGGAAATATATTCAAGATCTCTATTTCACCACTGCATCCAGTGGTTTCATGGCATTAAAAATTTACCCACACTGGTCAATGAGCCAACACGTTACTTACGCATTGCACAACTACAGAAAATTTGCTTAGATTCATGAGTTTCTATTTCAATTGCATCTTAATTTAGCATTTGACAATTCCATGTAACCAGTAATGATTGATTGTTTACTTAAGCTTTTTACTGTATTTGAATAGGACACATTCTGTGCCTGTTTAAATGAAATGGGAATGCAAATCAATCACTGTGATAGTTGATTTGATATAGTGACGTTTACACAATGCAATCAGCTTCAAAAATATATGGCTGTGGACAGTTTGTTTGCTGAAAAACCCTGATAGAATTTAATGACACATGCAACAATACAGTTTTTATAGAGTTAGCCTGTACATAACGCCCAATCCAAAAGTTTGAGTATTTCTAAATTTTGTCACCATTGTTCGACTTCCTGTCAGCTAACAGGATGACAGTCCCTAAGGGAAATCTCCAAACTTCTGCAGATGGCAAGTCCACCCCCAACTATCTTCATTTTCTTTGACAGGAGTAGAATGTAACAGCACAGGTAAGAGTGAAAAAATGAGTAAAATAAGTAATGGTTATTCCTGCAAGGCTGATAGAGCTTGATCAGATTTGGAGGCAGTGTTTCTTTCAAGTGAGTGGCTGGTCTTTGTTTTACAAGAGAACAGTTAATGATGGAGAGTCGGTGATGTTCTGCAGCACACCAATCCCTACAGCTATAGCCAGAGAGAGACATAAATTCATCACAACATTCCCCCACATGGCTTCCCTTACTCACACACACCATTACCTCTATGTCCTCCCAGCAACGATTGGGTTGCATAGGCTTGGACTCTAATTTAATGTAATTTCATTTATCATTCTGAATTAGATTTCATGTTGCTACTCAATAATTTAAATCCCTTGGAAAGCTCTCTTAGCTTTCATCTAGGATTCAGGGAACAAAAGGAAAAGAGTTCTGGAGGTAGAGGCCAGTGCAGTAACTTTGATTTACTTCTAGGCTACATGTAGAAACAGGACAATTTGAATATTGTTGCACAAAATCTGTCAGTCCCTAGTGATTAGCATAAATAAGCAAACCGTTGTATTTATTAATATCTTTAATGATATCTGAATGAAATTCATAATCAAAGGTTCATGAAGATTTGATTCATCAAATGCCTTCAATGAGTTTTCTTTGTTATTTCCCTCTTTGAGCACTGACAACTTACCACTTATTCCCATAATTTTTCACAAAATGTAAAAAGACCGTAGCATATAATGATAAACTTAGATAACCAATGTTGGAGGTAATTGGGGCTCAGTTCTTCCAGGTACGGAGCGTTTCACTTCAGGACAATTTGCGGCTGCCTATTGGTCCATTGGTGACAAATCCACTGGATTGGTTGACAAGTGTCACAATGTCAATTGTATGTGCCTGAGAACAGTAGGAGATCAGGAATGGGAGCAAATACTTTTTCACACAACTGTTGTTTAGTGCAGTAAGAGATGATCATGCGCAGACAAAGCTTATGAAAATGTTGTTCTTAAGCTACGTATTTTGCTTTGAATGATGCTTATGCCTTCAGTGCTAATTTCTATCTTGAGTAATTCTAATATTTTCTGCAAACCATTAATACATATTAACATACACATTATTCTCAATGTTATTTGTTGCTTAACTTTTGATTACTAGGATATAATTTTCATAATAGAGCTTTGGAACGTGACGTCACTGCTCTAGACGTAGGTATATGAGCGCCATCTTGTATGGCCATAAACATAATCGACAAAACGGATATTTTGAATCTAAATTACTTTAAATTATTTAGCAATGGTTCGAACTTGCTGCGTTATTGGATGTAATGTTCGATCACACGACCAAAACGGTAAAAAGGTGGAAAACGGACTTTCGTTTCACTGTTTTCCTGCCTGTAAAAAACGCGAGGAGGCTAAGCTATTGGAGCTAACAAAAAGGAGACAAATGTCCTGGGTATCAGGTGTGAGACGTCCTGATATTACATTCTCCAACATCCCAAGATATCTACAAGTTTGCTCCAGACATGTCCATTCTGGTGAGTGTCTAAATTCGCTTTGTTGGTGTTGTGTCATAATGTTTTGCTATGATTTTGTCCGCGTGTTCTCATGTTCAGTTATGTTGAGTTCATTTAAGTGGGTCTACCTTGTTTAGGTCGGGCTTATATTTTTTATGTTGCATAATCCGAGTTTTGTCAGTGGGCATCAAGGTTATTCCATTATTGTGAAGTAAACTATTTTACTAGTGTTATCAAATTTTCAGTATTAATACTGATGTGTGTTCTGATATGTCCTCTTCAAGGCAAACCGACCTATGAAATGGATTAGCTCAATCCAGACTGGGTTCCAACGCTGAATCTGGGTCACTGCGAGGTAAACTCCACAACATCGGACCGACATGCGCGTCAATTAAAGAGGCGATACAGCAAGACCATGATGGATCAACAAGTGGGGGAGCAAGTTACAGAGACTGTGTTTTCATTATTTACCCCAGAAGAGGTAAATAATGACAACAGAGTAGAGGAGGCTATAGAAGAGGAGCAAGTTGGAGAGGCTGAGGAGGAAACCCCAGGAGAGGAGCTCAGCAAGGCTGAACACTCTGAAGAGGAACATGAACCATTTGTGTTGAAATATGTGTACAGTTAGAAGTGGCTGTTTTGTCTCATTTCATAATTTAATGTGGTAAGCATTCATGAAACGTTTGATTCAAGCACTTCAAGTTGCATGTAAACAGGTGATGAAATGAATCACATTTCAAGTAAAAATGTGATATCTAAAATGTTTCAGGTAATAAACATGTAATGAAAGAGGTCCTGTCCTAGAATTTTATGTAATTGAACATAAGTAATAAATATGATGATCATCTGAGGTAATACATTTCTTTAAATATTTTTAAAATATAAAATTAGTTAAAAAATAAAGAAAGGGGGTCAAAATGTAATAAAGATGAGTGTGCTTCATCTATACAGTCTAGTAGAACAATTTCACACTGATTTTGAGTTAATGGGTCACATGATTTGGAAACATTATTTAATATTAAAATTCTTAAAAATATTGAATATGACTTAAAATTTTAATAGAGGATAGTGTGTCTTGTGTAATAGCATGAATTACCACTTTTTTGTATCAGTTGGTCACAAGGTAAGGCATTTATTTACAGGAGTGCTTGGTTTGGAAATTGACAGTCCCTATGTAAACCCCCTAGTGCTTGAGGAGGGAGTGGTAGAGAACAGCTGGCCGGAATTAGCGTTCATAAATCGGATCAACCTTGAGCTAAACGCCCCTTACTCCGCAGAGAGCAGATATATAATACCCAACTTGAAAACAACTTCACTGCGGTCGGTAACACAATGAAAATGCCGGAATAAAGTTTGTTTTGGTATGTAGCCATACAAGATGGCGCCGAGCGACGTAAACGTCACATGCAGTGAAGTCAGTTCCAAAGCTCTACAGATTAATTTAGTTTCTGTGTTACGATTTTGGCAGTGTCTTAAACTATGCATTCAGATGAAACTGCAAAATATCTATTCCGCAAACTTATACAAATGTATTAAATTCATATTAAAGTAAAAAAATTACAATTAAAATCTTACATTTATTTAATTCAAATTTGTACATATGAGCATTGATTGTCAGAATGAAGTACCTTTTATAGATATTAAAATTTTGTCAGGTTTTAAATATATATATATGTCATAACTGAGCTCCTCATAGACTGCTGTTTGAAATAAAGCTATTTCTATTATTTAATTGTGGAAATTATTTGTGTGTGGATGCTATATAAATAAATTAAGTTGAACTGATTTGACCAGCAAGTTTATCAATTTGCTTATGGTTGTTGTGCAAACTATCAGGGAGAGACAATTTAAAAACTATGTGCTAAGACACTGGTGTGTGGGTTATGGTGCATCACCCAGTGTAAACAGTGCAATGTTCTTAGTTTTAAAGACAAGTTTTACGTTGGATCTATGAAATCTATTTCCACTGTGTGGGTTATGGTCTTAGATGCACTACCAAAACAAAAAAATTAGACACCAATCCTTAAATTCTAAAGCCTTAGCCTTAGTAGTATGTAAGTAGTATGTAAGGCATCAAAAAGATGCACTTAACTGATTTTGTTTACATCAAACAACCCTCCTAGGATAATTTGCTGTCATTAGCAACAAGGGCAAATTAACCCTGGAATGCTGCTGCAAAACAAGCAATTTTTCTCTGCTATTTACTGCAAAACCACTGCCTTCTGTGAAATGTTGGCTTGTCCTCATATATGTCTGGCTTTTTTCAGGATAAGGATTGATCCAGAGATAAGGTCTCTTTCCTTATTGGTCATGACAGTTCTTGCTTGTTCTACAGCACATAAAATGAAGGCGCATGCCAGGCCCTTCACAGGACACCCTGCTGGCATCAATGGCAGCAGGATATGTGTTGGGGATTTTCCTGTTCTCGAGCTTTTGAGCAAAGATCCCTGATGCAAAGCTGCCTTGTTTGACAAGTGTGTATGAGTAATACAGTTTTTGTGTTGTTCTGTACTTGTTTATGAGTACAAAATGTTTGTCTGTCAGCCTTGATGATTTTGGAGAGTTATCTCAAATCAAGAGCATGAGTGCGCTAGAGTACCCTCCACTACTCAATCTTCTCTTCTCATTTTTTCCTTCTACCCATCCATCCTTCCAACCATTTATCTATCCACATAGCACTCATTCACCTCGCTCTACCTCCCCTTATCCTTCATCCACAGCACAGAGTTAAGACTCCTGGGGAGATTACGTCTCCCTGTCAGCCTCTCTGGTATGATAGGTTGGAGAAGAGTTGTTTTTTTTCATCCCTCTACACGTGGAAGCTGTCATGATTGCCACTCATCTGTAGTTGTGATTCTTGCACAGTGTGCAGATTCTGCGGGGGAGTCATTTTAAAGTCTTTTTTTTTTTTTTTGATACAGAAGCGAAGGTATGCTGACAGCAAAAACAGCTGAGGTGTGGAGGTTAACAGTCAATACATCTTTAGCTTTAAGCAAAAAAACCATACTGTCTACAACATGAGCCCCGCCCACAAAAATTGTTTTGTATTGCTGAGTCATAATGTTAAATAGTATTAGGACGAAATCTATGTAAAGACAGGGAAAGAAACAAATCTTATATTTCAAATCAATTCATTTGTTGTTATAGTTTGTCTTTGTACAACATTCATGAAATGGATGGCTGAATCAAGATTTCAATCCAAGGCAATACAGCATGCCACTACATGTACAATAAAGATAGACCCTCAAAAAACTCTCAACTTATCTTTTTCTGAAATATGTCCACTTGGGCGAATGTACTGAGGCCAGATTACCCAGTAGTATGATCGTTCCCCTTTAATAGGCTGAATGGCTGATGAAGAATTTAAAAGGGTTAACAATTCAGTTTAAAAGTATATTAGTATATATAAATATGCATTCATTCTATTTTGTGCACCGCATTTGACTTCAGACACTGAAGTCAGATGTGGGGCCAGAGGTGACAGTTTCTCACCAGTGATAAACCATGCTGTATGTCACTGATATTATCCTTGCAACTTTTCAGCAGAAAATAAACATTCAAGCTGTAAAAGTACAACAAACATAAAGTTGTTTGTAAAACTTCATTAAGAAATAATTTTAAAAATCCCAATTCAACATTTTTATTTTACAAAATGTTTGCGCTGTAGCTAGTTGATCGACAGAAAGTATGCATTTTTTTTTTTATCCAGCTAATAACAGTCTGTTTTCTTTCCTTGAGGACCTTAAGTTAAAAATTATGCAGCTTTTTACAGCTCTGCACCATGACTTAAATTTTGGAAATGTTAAAACTTTCTTGACACCTACCTGCTAAAGTTCAACATTGAGAGAAGTCTTTCTTTTAAAGCACCCACCGTTCTGACATCTGTCTCCTCTGACTGAATATACCGCTTTCTCTAACGAGGTTATTCTGCTCCAAAATGATGCCTCTGACTTTTTATATTGTGCAACCGAAACTGAGCAGGTACAGTAGAGAGCTGTCACATCTGCTCACACATTAAACAACTTTTTTCTCCCATGGGTCCTCTTTAAGAAAATTTATTGACATAGATGAAGAGTCACTGCACATTTAAATATGTAACTGGAATAAGTTATAGAGTCTCATTGAAAGCTAAGACAAGTGCTAAAACATACTTTTTTTTTAAGCTGGCTTGGCAAAGTAAAACTTGAGAAAACAAAGAACAGCCTGCTTCACTTATTGTGTGAATGCACACACTTGGGAAGCAACAAACCCTGATTTTGGAAGACAGAAAGTTCTCAGAAATACTAGATAGTTAATGCCAAAAATTGTGCTAATTAACCACTGAGAATTCTCAATTTATGCTGTAATGTGTAAACGTGCAAAAAGAGACCATATATCGTATTTCATTTGTTACGGCATTCTTTCCATTTTCCTACCACATTCACACTGTCACTGCAAACGTTGAAAAAAAAAAAAAAATCACAGCAATTTTTGCTGATAGGTGTTCTTTGACACAAACATCTAGGGAGCTCTCTCTAAATTCTTGACTCGGAAGGACCTGCAATGTTTGCATGAGTCACTCTCATTTTCCTCTTTACTCTGAGACAAACTACTGCAACACCCAAGAAGTTTCTCATGCAGTGAAACTTTGAACTATGCCTAACTCAGTTTTGACAGAATCAATTACACTCATTTTTTAAAGGAAAGTTCAAAGTGGAAGACAGATAGATAGATAGGGGAAGGGAGTGAAACAGTGCAAGAAGCTTACTGGCAGTGATGGTGGTACCAGATGGGAGAGGGAAGAGCTGCCCAGGAGAAGAGCCAGTAAGTACAGACAAGTGGTGCCAGCCCAACTGTGTATAACAGGAGGTCCAGCTATTTAATCAAACCCAACAGTGAAACCACACCAGTGCCAGATGCAATTCAAATCCTCTCATAACCCAAATGCTAATTAGTTTTATATAGGTGTCCCACCATACCCCTTGTCAAAGATAGAGTAGCTGCTCCTTATTTTATTTTGTGTAATAAAATGGCTCCATGTGGTCTTTGATACCACGTGGAGAAGGGAGATATGTCCGATATAATTTTGAAAAGATCCAGACAAAAAGTTGTTGAGGCATGCTAAGAGCAATAAAAAGTTCCTTCAGGGCGCCAGATATTGCTCAGAAGGTGGTTAGATTCTTTCACTTAATCCAGAACTAGCTTGCAGCTGGCCATTCCTGCTGCTCTGTGTGTGACATTAAGCTACCAATACAGTTTCAGTCACCCACACACCCTGCAGAGAGAGAGAGAGGAAAAAAAAACTAATGCTAACTAATAAGAAAAAAATGCACTGAAGATATTCTTTAGACCTAGCTGGTGAAATCTTCCAGAACTGCCCTGTGGGGGATAAGGAGACAATCCAGCAGAGGAAGAGGCATGCAGTTTGAGCAAGAAATACCTGAAAAACACCTTGATTAAATTCAGAGGTGAGAGATTTTCATCAGCGTGATGCTGCTCAGCGGGGGTGTCGGTGTAATAGTAAGAACCAGGAGTCTCTCCTGTTGACAGAGAGGACACGCTGCTTGTCAGCAAAGTCATCTTTTCTCTGCACAACATCTGCGCTGATTTTGTGCTGCACTGTAAGCAGGTCATTAATCTAAAGCAGGACCACTCCTTATCGCATAGAGCGACAGGCGCTCTCACACTGTGTACACAGAGTGAAAAATAGATGCTTGTTTTTTTTTCCCATTGACTGTACTTGTCTATGTCTTTTCGTTGTCCACCTTATCCTTATTAATGGCTCCACTTCATGCCTATGCAAGGTCATTTGAGCTGGCAGGGTTTGCTCTCTCTTGAGTGTTCTAACTTCCAAATACTTCCTCCAGAAACTGCACCACACTTCTTGACCCCGTTTTTCTTAGGACCGGCAGCCCCAGTGTTGGGTCGATGCGCAGTGGTGCTGATGCTGTGGCATTTCCACAAGGAGATGGATGTTGTGGGGTCTATAAGGCAACATGGTGACATTTACATAAGGAAGAATGGATGCTGTTGGGCCAGAGGGAAAGAAAAGGAGGTGGGAGAGGAGCAGCAGCCTGGTGTTATCACCCCCGTCCACACTGATGCTCCTTGACAGTCATTTTGCCCCTCCTGCAATGGAACAGAGACGGTACAAGCAATATTTTTCTTAACAACATCTGCAGTTCTAGCTTGCATAAAAAGCAAGGTGCTGACATAAGTCAGGATTTCACTGAACCTTAGATGGAGGTTAATGAATAGATTTGAAAAAAAAAAAAAAAGTTTTCATATTTTGGGGCAATTTGAAGGGAGAGATGATTGAGACCCAAACCTCCCCATCTCCTTGCCATGGTCAAAGCAGGTGTTTATGAAAAAGGACAGGATGTGCAGAATGAGTAAATTGTACCAAACCAGAAGCTGAGCCAGCCAATCTTGAAGTTTTTCTATCAAAATAAATTCATTTCATATTATGGCAGCATACTGAATACAGGCCAAGATGTACTGCCCCTAAAAAATGTGTCATAACTCAATAAATTATTAATAAGATGCACTGTAATGTCAGAGTAACCTTCTGCTGCATATTCCAGATGTCTTTTTGTCAAAAGAAAAAGATTCTGAGTAAAACAAGTATTTATTTATTTGAAAATGTAATTGTCATCTCAGAAAATTTTGATGTTACATTTTTTTGTGCAAGAAGAAAAGCTTTAAGAGCTTATTACTTTCAAAAGTTATGAAATGTCAATTTGCTTATGGTAATCAAGCTATCCATCAAACACATTTTTTGATTTCACAGGTTTTTATAATTCAGACTTTTTATAATTTACCAGGTTTAAGCTGAACCTTTATTTACTAAGCTGCAAATTTGGTTGGATCACAATCATCATTTCAATTTTAAATTGAGCAAATCACAATAGGTGTGGACTTGACTGGCCCATTCAAACACACAAACATGCTTTGATCTAATCCATTGTCTTGGAGTTCTTGCATGAAATGGATAAATATCCACTTTTAATGTGAACCACCCAATTTTTAAGTCTGTCACACTCTCAAACACGTCTTCCAGTATTGCTCCGTATTTAGCTTCACCTTTTTTTTTTCATAAACCTTGTCCACTTGCATGCTGCTGCTAAAAAACTGAAAGCATCCTATTTCACATTGTGGATGGGTTCATGGTGACCGATGGTGCAGTGTTTTCTCAAAACAACATTTTCCACAAAGCCCAAAAAGTTCAGGGTTCTTAACAGCCACGGGTCTAGACCCTCTGTACAAAGTAAACCATAGAACAACCAGGCTACTTACAATTATGTGCCTCTCTGAAATGCTCAGTCTCTGAAAATCTATAGTAAATACATTGATGTTTGCAGTTGAAGGATGAACTGATGTGGAAAAGTTTAAGGGATCAACTAATTTGCAAAACACTGTTCCACACCAAAGAATGGAAACCACTAATGAAGATTGATACTGCTCACATGTTGCTTTAATTTATTGGATTAGTATATTTGAAAATTCTGTACTTTTTTCCTGTTTAACATGGTATGTTTTTTTTACTGGATGCCTCTGAAGATGATCTTGATTGAATATAAAGAAATCAAATTACCACTTGAGACGAGTTATTAAGGGACAAGTTTTATTTAAAAAAATAAAGGAAAGAGAAAATATTTTTAAGACTTCACAAAACAGAAATCTATTGCATAATCTTACGTTATTTCTTTGGCACATTCTATTTTGACTAATACTGAGTTCACTCAAGACAGCAGGTATTTATTGTAAAACCTATTTTTGATTCCTGAATTATAAATGTGTGGCATTTCATTTATAATTACCGACTTGAGAAACATTCAGGTGTTGCAAATTATAACTATCTGTTTTTTTTCTTTTTACTTGAGTGATTATAACATCACTAGTGTCTTAATAAGTCCTTATAAATGTTACATCCAGTGGGAGAAGATGTATCCCAATAATAGAGTGGCTTGTGCAATCTACCATGGCATTCTAATTAGTTCACAATCTTATAATGTACCTGTCTCCCAAGCTGAGGTTTTAACACATTACTAGGTCCATTTGGTTGTTTTTTTTTTTTTTTTTTTATCTCAGAAAAGTCTCATCAGCTCCATATTCCACTAAGCTTATAAAACATTACATTAGGGAGTTTTTCCCTGCTGAAATAAAAAAAAATCTCATCTGTGACAGCAAATTTCCATATTTGCTACTGTGCTGTTTGTGAAATTGCTTACATTGTTTCTGAACTGGACAGTCAATGTTGATTGCAGCAGAAGGCTGAGGTTTAGTTCCAGCCGTTACCTGGCCATGATAACAATGGTGATTAGTGGTGTATGTGTCTGCTGTGCCCATCTGTTTAAAGCCTATCCTAACTCTTTTCTTTTTACAGTCCTTAATTTTCTTTTTCTTACTAAGACAGCGAGGTGTAACCATTGATAACAAGATGGAGAATCTTACTTACAACCCAAATCCTAATTTTAGTACTCAGTTGAAATGTTATTGTTTTCAATAACAAATTGGTGGAATCTGTGGCGTGTTACACTTGAGGTTAGATTTAAATAATTTCAACTTGCAAGATCAAATGTGTTACAAGCTTCACATTTGTTTCTTGCGTTTTTAAAATGTTGTGTTACAACCACAAACTTATGTTAAGTATTTTTCTAAATATCCTACAAATAAGATGAAAAGTATGACAGCATTGGAAGTCTTAAGAAGCTGCAGAGGTTTACATAGCTCACAATTCACCAATCTGGCCTTTATGCCAGAGTGGAAAAAATGAAAGTTATTGACGAAAAGTCATTTTGCCATAAGCCATGTAGGGGAAAAAGCATAAGTGATTATAACATAAGTGGAACAACGTGCTTTGCCAGATAAAAACATTGTAACATTGTGCACAGTGAGCAAAATACTACATTCAGTACAAAACTGACTTTGCAAGATATCGTCTTGTGCCTGAAACATGGTGGCAGCATCATGGTATTGAGTCGCTTTTCATTTGCAGGAATATGGAAGATGGTTAATGAACAAATCAATGGAGATAAATATTGGGCACCTCTGAAAAAGATGTTAGAGGACGACAACCCTAAATCTACAGCAAGAGATATTATGGAATGGTTAAGCACAACAGTATGTTCATGAGACTGAACAGTACAAAGTCCAGACTTAAACTGTGTTAAGCCTTTTTAAATAAAGGAGCTCTAGCTCCAATCTGGCCGAGCATGAGCAACATTGTTAGGAAGCTGCAACTGCAGGGAAAGGTGATTCTCCAAAGTATTGACTCAGAGAAGCTAAATGAAAATATTTTAAGATTATTTGTGCTGCACTGCTTCTTGTTGGTTGCCCATTTTACTCAATCCCAATTAAATGCATTCCAATTTATAACAAATGTTTTTTCGTTCCACTTATTTCTTACTTTTCTTGATTGTATGTTTCAGAATGCAAGCCATTGGACACATTTTATGTTATTTCTCCAATCTCAAAAGAAGGGTATAATGCAGATGTTTGGGTTCAAAGTTGTAAAACACCTTACTTTAGATCTTGAAGTGGTTGGTAAATAGAGATATGAGAGCAAAAAATAAACGATGGAAAAGAAATTTTAGTTTTTATTCACTCATCTAACAATTGCAGTTCTGATTAAACATCTTGACTTGGTTGAATAAGAGCCTATCTGAACAATCAAATGCAGAGGCAGCATAAGGTACCAACATAAGATAAAACCGTACCAAACGATCTTCTCTGTACAGCTGGATATCAAGTATATAATGCAGCAGCTTTTAAGGCTTTTAAGGTTTTCATGTGACAAAACTAAACATCTGTAAACTTCCCTAAAACACATATATGTTGGCTCCATTTAAAAACATTTATTTTTGTCATTTGACATGAAACATCTGCAAGTCATGTGATGCATGCCAGAGTTATCAATCCCTCTCCCTCGCTCTCAAGAGAGAATTTGTGCCCTGAGGACAAACTGCAGTGATGAATCTCAGTAATAGTCTCCCTTTCTCGCATCTGTGAAGGTGGGGGCTCTGTTCTCAAGGCAAGTAAACCACAGCTGTTTGGATAAATGCAGCAGTGATTTTCAAAATCCAGAGCAGAAGAACAGCGGTCCCATGTGAGCTCTTATGCCTGTGTTTCTGACAGGTGAACTTAAAGTATTCCTGTTGCAGATTTTGCAGCAAGTGAGCCAAGGGGTCTTTAGCAGCCTTACAAATATCGCTTCTTGATATAAAAATAACTCTTGGAATCACACAAGAAATGGAAAAAGTGAACACTGTAGTTTCTTTTGTGTGTTTTTATTTGTCACAGCATACAGACAAGGTTGCACCTGCACAGCACAATAAAGAGTTGTTTCACATTGTTCTACTGAACTATCGCTGTGTGCATGATACATACTAATGTGACTAAGAAAAACTGTTAAGTGGCTTGTTTACATGGGAATAAACAATGCAGGATTTATACTGAAAACCAGTCAACTTATATAAATATTCAAAATGCATGATAAAAGGTAAGCAATGTATATACAGTACTTGTATTTTTCGCTACAATATTATCACTTGAATCAATTCTAATTGTACTTAGGGACCTGAAAACATATCTTATCTTATCTCATCAAAGTGTGTATTAAATAAATATAATCAGCAACAAGTAGGCATGTAGAAGTTATAATATACCTGGGACACATGAATTGCATTGGAGTCACATAGAAATGCAGATAGAGAGTGAGTGTAGAGGGGCCGCTGCATCACAAAAGAGATAGTCTATCAGAAGCTATCAGCCTCATGTGATGAGCTCCTGGTGTGTGGAGCTAATGTGTGCCATGGTGCCAAAGTGTTTTCATTCCTCATTTCACTTAAAAGCCTGCTGCATGTTGCCTCATCATGGTGAAGTTTGGATTTTATTCCTACTTCTTCACCTTTCCAATCCATCTCCCTCACCATCAACCACATGTCCTGAATAACTTTTTTGTGATTAAAACATCTATATGGCACATTGTATGATACATTATTGTGCTCATAAAAGTTTTTTTTTTTTTTTTCTTTTAAGACTCTATTGCATTAAAGGTACTGGTTACATTGAAAAAACCAAACTGTAAAAGGACTTTTGCTTGAATGCGTAATACTTTGTCCATATAATAGAAAGAAACAGAATGTTCTTGGCTTTTGAAGCTTCTGTGTGGTGATCTTATCTGCTTTTATTTGCTATGATTAAAGATCATTGTGAGAACTAATGATCTTGCTGCACACTAGGAATAGCTTGGTAAAAACCAACCCCTTGTTCTACACTTTGCATCATACAGAGTCTAGACCCTCAGCTACTGACAAATAATTGCTTGCTAAAACATGGACTCTATTGAAGTTTTAAATTTCACCCAATTGAAAATGTTTGGCTGTGGTGCATGAAATGATATGTATGAAGGTTACCAGCATTGTGCTGTAAACAACTACCCCCTGCTGCAAAAAGAGGGGTTGACTGTTAATGTTAATTCAACATTGAAAGAGTTGCCAACAGGACTGAATGGCTTTTTTCACTTCCTACTGCCATTGCCAATCTGCAGCATACATAGACTACAATTCTAAAACAGTACAGATAATTAACATCATTATATTGTGCAGCTAGGCCCAGTTGAATTTTGAAATCAATGTGTTATGCATACAATGCAATGCAGCATTAAGGCACATTTAAAAAATGAAACCAAAACAAAACAAAGGACTCCCACCTGTCGCTAAATTCAACATTTTAAAATTGTATTACATCACTATGCAGAACCTGAATGCAACATGGAAAGGGTACATTGTTAATCTATATTTATATATCCAGACATTGGCTATAGTTGCTTATGATAGGCTTCTTTATTTAATGAATAATAAAAAAAATCCAACCAAATATCCAGTCAGTGCTTTCCACTTTTTAAAATTAATCAAAAACATTATTATTATTATTTTTTTTTTTTATTGGCTGCAAGCTATAACCATTAAACGGAAAATTAACTGGTGAAACATATCTGTTACAATATATGATTTAAATTTTAGTTTTTTCTTTTAAAACTGAGCTATACACTATTTATGATAATACAATTAATTGAGATGTACATGTAGTTTTGAACTAAATAAAAATAACAATGACTGGATTGTATACGTCACAAGAACAAATGATTAACCTCCAAAGGGCATCTAGAACAAAAACGTGATTCCAAAAATGTGACCAATTTTTGTCTTAGCATGTCTTGTAAATCATCCCTAAAAAATGGAGGGTGAATTAAAACTTTTTTACAGCAATGAAACCCAATAAACACAATTTTGATAAATATTATAATTAATGAGCATGTACTTATGGACAAAGTTTTCATCTTTTATGATAAGAAAATTCTTCCAGTGATTCCTAAATTCAAATGATTCAGGGTTGTTAACTGTTTGCAGTGTAACAATTGGCCTATGAGACGAAGGCTCCTTAGCCAACTTTGTCTGATTAGCTTTCCTAGGTAGCCAAATACAGGCACACACCTTCCCACTTATATTTAGTCTCAGCTGAAAAAATGTGATTGTTGGTGACAACTACTGTGACATGCAAGCCTGCTAGCAGGTGCTTGGAGCTCTGTGCCCACTCTCTGAAATGGCCACAAAGGAATATCTGTCAGACCTTGCTACTGGCAGCGCTATCCACACTCAACGCTGTGCGTGTGTGTGTGTGTATTTTGGAACTCAGGATAGGAAAAGTGTGCGTGTTTGTGTGCAGGGAAGGTGAGAGGCACAGACAATGAAACGGTAAATACATGCAGTGTAGTCACACAGGAAGGAGGATTTTCTCACAGCTTTGGCTATACAGCTGCAAGTTGGAAACTGTAGACTTAAATTGTTAATATTCTCAAGGAAAATCCATTTCTGAGCATGTTGTCAAATAGGGATGGAAGCACTGTCTGTTTTGAGCAAAGACTGTATAAAATGCTTAAGCTCTGTCTTAGGCATTCAGATGGAAATTTTATTGGCACTAGAGGGAAGTGTTCTTGGAATACTTTTCCGCATTTGGTACAAACAGGCAATCAAAGCACTACTGCAAAATGTTAACTAGGAGTGCAGCACACTACAGGAGAAGTACTCAGAACAGAATACTTTTTTTCTTTCACAGGAATTTGTTTCAGCAAATCTAAGGAGGAGCATGGGCCATGGAATGACCTCTCACCTTCTGAGAGGCAGTGAATTGTAAAACTACCAAACAGACCGTCTCGGTGATACAGCCAAACTAGTAAGAAAAGTTGAAAAATAAACTCTTTATATATTGGATCTGACACTATGCAGGTCTAAAGTCAGGACTCCTCTCCCAGGGTCATAACTCATGGTGAAGTCCAAAATAAACAGATGAGAATCCCAGGTGGATGAACTGTTGATAAACTTTATTGTAATGGAATCATAGTGCCAGCCAAAGGATGGTAGCAACTTGGACTAGAGATAGTATTTTAATGGACTCAATAACTTCCCTCAGTAATCAATCAAGTTTAATAATAAACTGGGTGTGTATAATATCAATAAATGTAGACATTCTACATTTATTATGTTAAACAAAAACTGTTCTAAGCTTATTTTATTACAGCTATTTCAATCATTTGAATATTATTGAATGTATGTGATTAATGTTAAAGGAGTCTTGTTGCCTTCCAGGAATGAAAGAAGCAAAAATAATTCCTTCAGTAATTTCAAAAGTAAATAATAATGGTTTCTCTGCCTTGCTTTGTTGTTTAAAAAAAAATAATAAGCGCTCCCGAAAGGAAGGAACAATCACAAAGCAGATTGTTTCATAGTTCAAATGGAAATACAAATGTCACTTTTAATGTAGAGGAGAGACTAACAGCAGTGGTTTTACATATACATTGCTCTGCTGGTTTTATCAGCACATGGGTTTTCTTAAGGCTTTTAAGAAAAGTTCTTGGACTTCCTTCAGTTTTTCAGAGTAAGAGTTTGGTAGAATAATTTTGATTCCTCTGGCATATCTGTGCTTTGGCTGAAGCCAGCAGACACCTGCGATCAATGAGGCTTCACGTCTGCAGCGAGGTGACCCAAAGCCTTCTATACAGCTCACAAACTCAACAGTTCTGGTTGCATTTTGAAAAGGCAAGGCTGATCCATCTAAGTAAGGCTCTCAGCTAGATTCCTTCAAGTGCCCAGCAGGATCTGAACTATGTCTACCTCCAAATTTGAACAACATAATCTTTAATGCAATACTTGTTAAAAGTAATCTCTCCCTCAGCTCCTCCTATTCATTTAAGATAGTACCCAGTTCATATTTCTAAACTTAATGTACTCTGGTATTATACATTGGTTAATCAGTGCCATTTTATTTGTTAATAATAAATATCTGTTTTCCTGCAGGTGATCAAATGGTAATTCTATGATAACTCAAATTATTTGTGATTGCAAATTGTTCATGACTGGTCATTTTTTTTCTTTTCTTCTCTAAATTTACAGGAATCAATAATCTCAATTATTGCATTACATACTTTGCCAGTTACATGAATGAATTCTCTAAAATTTATGCCATGCCAGCAGTCATCAACTTTTATTTAACCAGGAAAAAGAAAATACTCAGTGGGATTAAAAAGTTCGTTCACAAGTGGCAGGATGAAAATTACCAGTAGTCCCTCACAAATATACACTTTCACTCATCAACAAGAGCATCATTAATAATTTAACTGTCCTAAGTCAGTTTTAATGCAATGACACACAAACTGTGATTCTGTAAGGGTTTTCAAAGTGTCATTAAAAGAATAAAGTGAGTCTAACTCCTTCAATTTAAGTTTGTTTTGAAGCTGATTCCATGCAGATGGTGCTGGAAAAATTAAAAGCCTTTCGTGCCAAAATCAGTGCGGTCTCTAAGGACAGTCAGTGAAAACAGACATAAATTTGATGCGAAAAACAGACAGGTTTCTTAACTCACTTCTTGAGAAAGTGTAGAAATAACCTAAACCTAATAACCTAAATAATCAATAGTTTTCAGTGTCTCCTGCTTGGTAAAACTGAAGCCAAAGTGGTCACAGTCTAAATGGTCACAGTTCCCGCAAAATAACATTTTTCAGAACAATCCATTTTGCAGAACAGCAAAAGTTGTAGGCAAAGGCTAAAAAATTTAGCAAAATTTGAGGCAATATTTTCTTGGTGGCATTCATTCTTATTAAGACACAGTGAAATCCTGCCAGGTATGTCTCAGTCACACAAGTGTAAGATTGACAACCAGTTGACAAACTGACTGTGTGCGAGTCGGGGAACTGAGTTTGTGAGCTCTTGGCATCAATGTGGCACATTTGTTATTGGAAGATTAATGCCATGCTGCAGTTGGATGCTGTGATGTGGCATTCAGTATTTGGTGTCAGCCCTGACAGAATTTACAAACATTGGATGGAATTTCCTGAGGCTGCTGAACTCAGGCGCAGAAGACTAAATAGGTGTGAATCAAATCGCTGTTGAATCAAAGTTCTGTCTGTGAACGCTGGATAGCACCTTTGGATGTTTCATGGTAAGTATGCAGATCATAACATGTCTGGGTGTGATGGTGTAGGATGGCTCTCATAGACAAAACAAAACTCAGTTTTGACAAAAATTTAAATGCAGTAAGATATTCGTTTGAGAATATTTAGACAGTGGAAATTCAAAATCTGAAATATCTGGTACAGGACACTTTCCTTCAGGATCATAACACTCTCACTAAGAGAGACCAAACAGAATGTCATACCACTGTAAAACATGAGCAGCATGAGGGGAAGGTGCCAAGTTGTTGTACCTCTCTCCCTTAATACTTCGGTAGATGTTATTTTTTTCTTTTTTTGGTGAGTGCAACATCGAAGCAGGCAAGTGGCTCAAAAGGTAACTAAGCATCATTTTATGTTGTCCTTTAGATTATATAAAATACAGGGCGGTGTATTTACTTACTGAAATAACATGGTTTCCAAACTTTTTGAGAGGAGGTAATATTCTCAGATACTAAGAAAAAGATAATTTGAAACACATGGTTTAACCTGGACGGCATGGAAGATGTAGAAAGTGTATTTAAAAAAAATAACTCTCACATGGTGCAATAGTTAATAGTAAAGTTATGGCAGTTCTTTAATTGTCTACCTGTCTGAGTTTCACTTCAACCATTTTTCATTTTACTCTGTTTTGAAAGCTCAATGCCATGGTTATGTGAGACCTGGTAGTAGCACAGTTACAGTCTTGGAGTTCCACTTTTCAGACCAATAAGCCTCATTTTTGTGCTTCTTTTTTATGTTTTTTCTCTAGCAGAACATTTAAATTACCCATTTAGCTGATGCCATTCAAATAACAGTGAATGGCATCACTGTGAATGGCAAAAAAGTGCAGATTTTTTATTTTTTTTTAAATGATCTGCATTCATGAATATTAATGTCAGTCTTTTTGCTCTTAGTATAATTAAGATTGGTTTGTGTGTCTGTGAAATAAACTTGGGTTAAAATGAGTCTTGTCTGAGGTAATGGCTCAATTTTGAGTCAGACAGGATGAATTAAAAAGTGCAAAACATGCCTCCGGGCTATTTGAAATATGTTTGAATAATGCTTACATAAAAAGCTGGATTATAATTGTGTGTTAAATGCTGCTTTATTATTCCAGTGAGGATATCAGTTCAAGGTCAAATTCACAGTAAGGTTTCCTGATATGGAATGATGCCCACATAGAATGAAACATATTGATCTCTGAGTGTTGACACGTAGATCTTTTGAGGATCCGGCTGCAATAGAAAGATTAATTTTTCATCTTCTCATTGATGTTTCATCATTATTGTACTTCCTCATTTGTGGCAAACTACCACAGCCAACTGAATTATACTGTGATTGTCTATCCTCTCCCTGTTACAAATCAGCAAATGGGCCAGGAATCCTTTCAAAAGGAAGAGGGATTGCAGATTTATCTTTTTATTGGGAGATTTTTCTGTGTTCTTAATTGTGTTTTAGCCATCATCCATGCAGTGAAGCTTGTTTGTTCTGTTATGTTTATGTGAAAAGATGTTTTAGGTACAATTTCGCAAAATTATAATGTGAATCACACTTTCCTTACTGAAGTAAATGTGAGGATACATCACTGTGATTACGCACATGCAAATGAAAGGTTTGAAAGGCAGAATTTATGTCTGATGGAAGAAAAGGAGAATGCAATGGTGATTAAAGGTGTGCCTATGAATTTAACTTGTCATTTAACTGCTTGGCTGCAATTATATTAACCATGGTAACTATATTAATGTAGAATGCCGAAAATGATTTATAAAACTTAATCAAAACCCCATGGAGATGTGGGGCAATAAAATAGTGTGGTGCATAAGAAACAGGTTTTCTTCCATATTGTTCCTGCTAGTGATGTGTGATATGTTGACTTGCCAAGAATTCTATATGTTTTGCAGTGAAGGGGGGTGATCTATTGCAGATGCTCTGCAAGGTTTGTTTGTGGTGGCACATTGCTTGTCAGAGTCAGATATTACACAAATAACCTAATTAAAATAAAATATGCTGGTTTAAAGCAAACAGTGCTACCAAATGTACAGTGGTGCATTTGGTAGCACTGTTGTCTTGCAAAAAGAAGGTCCTGGGTTCCAATCCTGGCCCGAGGTCTCTGTGTGGGTTCTTTCCAGGTATTCTGGCTTTCTCCCACAGTCCGAAAAGATGATTGATAAGTTGATTGATCTCTAAATTCTCCTTAAGTGTGGGTGTGTGTGTGCATGATTGTTATGTTTGCCTTTGTATTGCCCTGTGGTGGACTGGCAATGTTATCTATGACCTGTCCAAGTCAAACCAAGTAGAACATGATTGTGAGCTGGAAGGAAAACTGAACAAACCATATTTATTTTTACCAATAAAGAATTCAAATAAAAATCAGAGAAGTTCTAATGCTGACAACGTGAAATAAAATCAAGTGCAGTTGTATTTAAAAGTAAACATACTCAACTTAGTATCAATACAACTGTTGTGTGAAGGCCTCAAAGGATTACACAAGAACATAAGTTAACAAACAGCAACACAAAGAGAAGTCAGCAAAACAAATAGGTCAGTGATAAGCTTGTGAAAAAGTTCAACATGTGATCAGATCTTAAAATCATAACAGGAGCTTCAATCTCAAGGAGCATGGTCCAAGAAATCAACAAATGCAAGTGGTAAATGGCTGTACACCTTAATCAATCAATCAATCAATCAATCAATCAATCAA